>CAKLIZ010001299.1:0-42095 GCA_922035795.1 Oreochromis mossambicus | reverse complement strand
CATCCTAGTGTGAAGCTGTGGGAATGAGAATTAGCACCTTGTAGAAAATTCTAGAAATTTCTGCCTCTGCAAAAATTTATTAAATTATTTCATTGCAAAATAGCACCTGATTTATGTTTTCCTCAGAGTTTTACCAGTATTTTGGAAAATTAGAACCAAAAAATAAAACTGACCAACGGACTGAAAAACAGTTCAGGCAACTGGCTTGGTGACCAGCAGCAGAGAGAGTGCTCTTCTGAGATGCCGACCTAATGGCCAGTTGAGGAGGCCAAGTTGTTAAGGGGGATATTCCGGAGGCCAATGACGGAGATCAAGCAACTCAAGGAGCCAGGCGGGAGATTAGCAGTGGACCATTATATTTAAATTACTGGCTATTGAACCTCTTTGCGACTCTTGGGACCTTATAATGTTTGATTGGATGATAGGATTTTTATTAGAGCTTAACCCTTAATGGCGACCTTAAAGGTAACTAAAAGACATTGATGTCTCCCCCCCCCACCCAGATTCCTGTATGCCCGTGCACTCCAAAAGAAAAAAAAATCATTCTTCGTTTACCCTAACCCTTCTGAACAAATATGCAAGTGTCAGGTTGATAAGAAAGATCATTTACAACAGTGTGCCTGTGCGAGTCAGGGTCAGGAAGACTGGAATAAGATGAAAAGAAAGATGGCACATGATATCTTAACAGGAATCAAGAATGCTCTTTCAGATGACAGGAGGAGCTTGTCATGGCTCTGGGTCCTTTTGACCCAGTTTTTTGAGTTCTTGTGTTTTGGTGACATTTTGTATTATAGGTTATCATTTTAGGTTCATTGGGTAATCCTAAGTTTATTCTGTTAGCTTTTTCCGTTTCCCCTTTCCCTTCATTCCATTATCTCCCTAGACCATCTTGTTTCCTTGAGTTTTTGTCCTTAAAGGTGTTGAGACAAAAAAGATGTACCACAGGATTTGAGAGCAGAGGACATGTGCATAACTAGTGTTATAGATTGGTATAAGAACAGACCAAATGACAGTGATTTTAATGATATGTGCATGGCCACATTTGCCTCAGAACATCAGGTTGTGAGTAAAAATTAAAAAAAATCATGTAAGCCAATTCAGTTGAACAACAGATGTGGTTTTGTCAAGTTTAGTCATGGATGTGGACATTCAGAGAAGGTTGAGTCCCAATTTTTACTCACTACATATTATCATATTTGCCTTAGTGGCACGAGGATATCAAACTTTGAGACCACCTACAGAGAGAAGATCCAACATCTGGTGACATCACGTTCCAAGAAAAACCGTGACCTTTGTGTTACAAAGACCAAAGAACTGACAGGGGACTAAAGTAGTCCTACAAAAGCAGACAATTCCATCTCCATCAGCGCTGATGTTGATCAGGTAAGAAACTGCAAGTTTCTGTCTATGTTAATGAGAATCTGACAGGATGTCCATTTAGCTCCTGTCTGATAAGATGGCCCGGCAACATCTCTACCCACTGAGGAGACCGAAGAGAGCCTGTCCTCTACCGCAATCTGTCTAAAGCATTATACTATACCATAATTTATTTGTATAGCACTTTAAAAACAACACATGTTAATTCTTCAATGTAACGCCAGGAGCTTGACTGCAAACTGACAAGAGCTTAAGGGATTTATTTGTGCATTAAATTTAAAACCACATGTTTTATGTATACAAGAAACGTGTTAACCAAGTGCCCCCCAACTAAAGAGTTAAATTACGTTCTCTCCTGGAGTCCTACCTCATGTGACAAATGAAGCCAATGTGATTGGCTGTGCCTTTCAGGGAGCTCTGTTTAGTTTTAGCAGCGGCAAGCCTGCGCTGCGAGGACCTGCAAGGAGGAGAGGAGGGTGGCAGCAAAAAGGAAGAACCTGGATATAAGAAAGTATTTTTCAAAGAAACCTGTAAGTCACTTAAAGCCAAGTTCACTCATAAAATGTGTCCATTATAATAACGTTACAGGCTATGCTATAGGCTTTCGGCCACATCGGTCTAAAATTGTATGCAACCATGAATAACTTGTTTTGGAAACTAACTGCACAACAGGCAGCACTATTGCAGTTATTTATTTGTAAAAAATGTTTGGAATCATGTATGATTTCCGTTCCACTTCTCACGTGTACACCACTTTGTATTGGTCTTTCACGTGAAATTCCAATAAAATTGATTCATGTTTGTGGCTGTAATGTGACAAAATGTGGAAAAGTTCAAGTCCTATTTGTCAGGTGACAGAAGAAGCAACACAAAGCTCAAAGCAATGGAGATACAAGATCACAGGTGAAATTGGATGATGACTTGTTGGTTCATGACTGTATTTGAAGCACATGTGTGACTGAATGTATTTGGAATGTCTCACTGTTATTTATCAGGTGACAGAGGCAGCTCTGCCATGTTGTAGCTCAGAGGTGAAGAGGCGAGGTCACAGGTGACTGACTGATGATTTGGTGCTATAGATTAACTAGTATTTATTATCATCATCCCAGTATCCTCGACTGAGGCTGAAAGAAGCTTCAGTGCTCTCAAAAGACTAAAAACATGGCTAAGGTCAACAATGACTCAAATGAGATTAAACAATGCTGCCGTATGCCATGTCCACCAGGAGAGACTGGACAGTATAGATGTAAAACAAATATGCCAGCAGTTTATCTCAGTTGATGAGAGGAGCAGGCATGTGTTTGGATCCTTCACATAGTGGACATTGAGTTGTTGTGTGGACACCAGTAGTCCATGTCTGTTGCTGTAACAGTAGTTCATGTTTAGAAGAAAAAAATCTCAGCTCACTGATTTGATCGGGGCAATAGTGCCTAAAATGTTGCATAATTTTGCTGAGAGATCTTTTACTTTGTGGTAATCTTAGATGAGTAGTTTTATGGACAAAAACCAGCAGGTCATTCAGTGTTCCCTTAGTGCTAATGTGTAAGAGATGTTGGTGTACTATAACTGAAGTAATGTTATAAGTCCTTAAAGTCATATTCTTTTATTGCCATGACTGTGTTTGAAGCTATTTTTATTTTTGCATGATACCAGATTTATATGGAATATGGCTGAAGTAAACTAAAGTCTAAAATACTTAAGTAATTTAACATTATATAATTCACATATAAAACTATGAATTGTAATTTTAAATGGTTTAAAAGCATGTAGAATAGCATATGTAGGCAAGTATAATTCTCCTTGTTTTAGCAAGAAGCAAAGACAAAAAGGAGAGGAAAAAAAAAAAACCAAACAAACAACATGGCAGAGTTCGGTGGTTGAATCATCCGTCCCCACCAATGCCAAAACCAAATCTACGCCCTTGAGTCTAAGGAAGGAATCAGCAAAATAATAAATTTTTTATAATCTATGTAAAAAATTTAATGAAGAGAGAGAATTCTTAGGGATTGGAGAGAGAAAATAGTTTGGTGTGGTGACTTTAATGCACACTACAACTTTCCCATTGGTTTCATTATGTTCAAGTGTTGAGAATATTGAGAAGGATTTAGTCATTTTAAATGATGGATCTGGTACAAGGGTGGATTTGGTAAGAAGTACAGAGTCATGTCTTAATATTACAGTGGTTTCACAATGTTTGGCAAGTAGAAGCACATGGAAAGAGTTAAGAGTACAGTCGGCAGTGATCATTATCAGATAATAATTATCAAACAATAATTATCTGCATAGAAACTGACAACACAAGAAGAATGTCATGATCTGCTACATGGCAGGCAGGACAAGGACCCAAACACAGGAGAAAGGTAAACTAAAGATGGAAGCTTTATTGCTGGAGAAGACAACACTTAAAACATGAAACTCAAACCAGAGAACTAGGAAACTGAGAACTAGTATGTAGGAAACACCCACAACATGTAGGAGTAGTACAACGCAACAACAGACAGAGGAAAACAGTGTTTAAATACTCCAGGGAGTGACGAAGGAATGGAAAACAGGAGGGAAGCACAGCTGGGGCTAATGTGACATAAGGAGACAAGGAAACAAAGTAGAATACACTGACATAGAACACAGACTGTCAAAATAAAACACGAGGCATTCACAAGGAGACAGAGACATGGAAAAAGAACCATAATTTAAGGAGTATAGCTTAACCCAAAAACACAGACACTGGTTCACCAGTAAAATTCTAATGTGTTATATAAGGAAACTGGCAGAAGTTGTCAGAGGAATATTTAAATCAGCTAGAGGGAATATTAGACGAAATACTGTAACACTTTGGAGAGAATCTGGACAACTATCAAAAATGTCTGTTAATAGGAAAGTATATGGTTATCCAATAATGAAAGAATAATAGTTGATAATAAAAGTAAAGCTGAACTATTGGGAAGAACATTTGCAAAAGTTCACAGCATAGAAAATTTAAATAATGCAGAAATCAGGGGAAGAGCACAAAAACAAACGAAAAAATCTGGAAGCCCTACAAGATACGAGTGAACACAAAGGACTGATAAATATAATCTTTTTAATAGCAGAGGTAAATGATGCATGAAAGAAAGAAAGTAATACAACTCCAGGGAGAGATCAAATTAGTTATTGCTTGATTAAAAACTTCAGTAATTTTAGTAAGAGTATAATAGTAAATGATTTAAGAAAATATTCCATGAAAGTAAAAACTACCTAATCAGTGGAAAGAAGCTGTTATTGTTCCCATCTGTAAACCAGGAAAGGATCCAAGCTTAGCTGAAAGTTATAGATTGATAACTTTAACATCTCATTTAGAGAAAGTAATGAAAAAATGGTGAATGAAAGATTAATTTACTCCTTAGAAACCAATGGTAAGATCAAATATTATCAGAGTGGTTTTAGGAAAGGAAGACGCACAATGGATCCAGCTCTGTCTATAACATGAAGCCCGAGTTAATAAGGAGAGTGTAGCAGCTGTGTTTTTAGATGTTGAGAAGGCATATGATATGATGTGGAAAGGACTCCTGATCAAACTTCATCAGATTAATATTAAAGGAGAAATATGTAAATGGATCAGGAAATTTAACTGGAAGAAATGTTTTTGTACCAACAGGAAAAGATTTCAGTACGGGTTATAAGGTACAGAATGGAACTCCACAAGGAAGTATTGTTAGTCCAACATTATTTTCCATAATGATTAATGAGGTATTTAATACTATAGCTCAATCAATGAAGCCATATAAGGTTCATCATGACTAAAAAACAGCAGTAACTACAAAAGGTGGAGGACTGGGCTCTGGGATTGGGATTTAGTTTCTCTGTTACAAACACAAAGTTGATTATTTTTACATGTAAGAGAGTAGATTACCAGTGTAATCTTAAAATTGTTTGGGAATGAAATAGAAAATGTTGATTGCTTTAAATATTACCTACCTGGTTTGATAAAAGGCTTACATGGAAAATGCATATTTGAGAAATGTAAAAAGGTTTTGAAAATTTTAAGATGTTTAAAAGGCAGCAAGTGGGGTGCAGATCGGGCAGCATTAAAAGCTTTATATATAGGTCTCATTAGATCAGTTCTGGATTATGGTTCAGTGGCTAAAACATTGTTAAATAACTTGGATAAAATTCAGTATCAAGCGTTGAGGTTGTGTTGTGAAGCTATTAAAACTGCACTAGTGTCCACAATGCAAGTTAAAATGGGTGAACAACGGTTAGAAATCAGAAGACATCAAATTGCTTTAAATGACTGCACTAAATTAAAAGGATATAGTGAAAAATCATATAGCTCAAAATATAATTAAATCTTGTCAAGAACAAGATGAAAAAAAAAGGAGAGAATGAACATGGTGCAATGAAAGTACTTTGAGGAGTACATTTTTCCTTGAATTTACTCGAGTAAGGTTAGAGGATGCCACTTCAGCATGCAGTCAAATTCTATAGTCTTAATAATGACCTTCTAATTTTATTCAGGTGTGCTGCAGCAGGGACACATGGAAAAGTTTCAGCCCTCCAGGACTGGCGTTTGACACCCCTGCTTTAAAGCATAGTGGTTGTGTTCAGCCTCTCCTTGATTGTCTCAATGAGGTCAGGGCATGGATGGCACTACATTTTCAAAATTTTGATGAAAAAAGACTGAGAACATGCTTTTTAAATTCAATGCCTCCAGCCTTTGACTTTTCTTATTTAGCCGTACATTTTAAAAAAGACCTATTAATACAATTAATAGGTCATTAGCTAGACTCTATATAATTTCACTGCATGCTGAGGAGGCAATTCAGCCATTTGATTATTACAGCAGTTCATGAGTAAATGAGCATGGTGCAATAAAAGTACTTTTCTTTTTTTTTTTCTTTTTTCTTTCAAACACTGAAATTTACTTGAGTAAGGTTAGGGGTAGCCACCTTAGCATGCAGAGTAAACAGGCTTTTGTACCCTCACAAAACCTTAAGTACTTCTGAAAAGTTTTTGTTTTTCTGGAGGCAGCTAATTTTATTTTACTTTTCAAGTGCCTTCAAAATTTCAAATATTAATAACTAAAGACAGTACTTTAGTTGATGCAGATTCTGAATTTAGGAATGAGCAACATACAGCATACATAAATTTAAAAAAAAATAACACACACACAACTAACTTTATTTAAAACCGACGTCGGGATTTCGGTTTGACAGCGTCTGTGATAAATGTAGAAGTCACGTCTGAAGTTCACTCTGTCGCCTCTGTCTTTCTAAATGGAGGGACAGTAACTGCGTGTGTGTCTGTAACCGTGTAAAAACTCCAGATAAACTGTAAGATTAAGGGCAACCGTATTAGAAATTTATCTGATGTAAACAATAACTTGGTGCACAGTCCCATATGTAAATTTTATAAAGTTTGTATCTGTCTTGTGTGAAACTTGTATGAAAAGCATACAAGCGTGAAAACAGATATAAGATCCCTTGAAAAATTATATGAATGAAACGTGTAAGTTTTGGATACTTACTAAAACAATATATGAAAGTGGCCACTTTCATGACTAAATCATATAAGCCTTATATGATTCACTATATAAAGCAAGCTAAAGCTGATGGAAGTCTTTTATAATTTTTTCCTATTTCTTTTCCATATGGGGTGTGACGTCAAAAAGGCACACACACCTTTGACGTTGCATAGGTAAATCTGTTTTCCTTGTCCATACCTAAACGTAAAAACTGAGTTTTTGAAAATCTCCACCCTGGCAGGAGTTTTTAAAATTCTCTGTTTTCAGTGACCCAAAATGCCGTTTATGTGTGGATGAAAGGCCAAACGCTTAGAAAAATCTGTTTTTTCAAAAATACCCGTGTACATGTGGACGTAGCCTCAGTGTATCTAGTTTTGCCTCCCCTTGTCTCATTATGTGTAATTAGTCCCAGCTGTATTTCCCTCTTGTTTCCCATTCCTTCTTTACTCCCTTGTGTGTGTGAGCCCTGTGTTTTTCTATTGCTCTTTGTCATGTTGCGCCATCGCCACAATGTTGTCTTTAGTTTTATGCTCTAGGTTTTGGTTTCTTTTCTTCATTTTATATTATGAATTATGTTTTCCAGGAAATAAAACTGCCGCTTTAGGGTTAACCTTTTGCGTTCCGAGTCCTGTATTTCAGTCCACATCCTGCCTGCCACACAGCAAATCTGTGACAGATTCTGTAAGAAGTGTAATATGACTGATATCCAGATGGCTTGGAGTTTTTTATTGTAGTTTTTACTGTCTACATTCATGGAAGGTTCATTGGCACATACTTCACTCTTGTTTTTTAGCCTAAGGATTTAGGAGTTGCCTCATTGCATCCAATAAAACCTCTTACAGCAGTTATTTTTATTTTGCTATTATAAGACATCTTGTTCACAAAAAAGAGAGAAACCCAGGTTAAAAATTCCTTGTTTTTGTTTATTTTTGTCTTGTTTTTTTCCCAATACAGTTGGAATTATTCTCAATACATGGCATCAAAAATTCCAATAGGCAAGGCAAATTTGGACTTTCACAGTAATTTCAATTAATTTCTTGAATTTTATTAACAACCGTCATTCTTCCAGCTGCAAGACTGATGCATAAACGTGCATAAACCATAAGCCCAACGTTTGGGTTTCCTGAACAAGTTTCTGAAAGTGGCTCTTAATCACTCTGACCAATTTGCAAGTGGATGGCGCATATGTAACAACCAGTGTTGGGTAAGTTACTTTAAATTAGTAACTTAGTTACATTACTAGTTACTTCTCTAAAAAAGTAACTCAGTTACTTCAAGTTACTCGTTACTTTCAAAGTAACTAGTTACTAGGGAAAGTAACTTTGGTTTTCTCAGACTTCTCTTGTTAATGTGTTGCTTCCGTAACAGGATACCCAGCAAGATTGCCAGTCTTCTATCTTGCTTACTTGCCACAAGTGCACTGTGCCACCTACCAATAGAAAGGAAAAAATAATGTGCACATTTCCACGAGAGAAATCCCACGCCTGGACCGTCGTTGACCGCTGCCATGATTCTAGCCTGCTTTTTACATCCAACACAAAAACTGCAGTCGTGGTGCTTTTGATTGTACTCAGAACTTGGAAATTCTGCCTTCTGAATAGGAAGATGTAGGTAACACCAGACTGCAGATGAGCTGCATACAGAGCTGGACTGGGACAAAAAAATCGTCCCGGGCATTTTGACTAGAGACCGGCCCACCATTATAGGAAAAATCATAAAGCCTTTGAATGAAAACAAACACTGTTGTGACAGTGATGTACACTGTTCTGATGGTATATATGTATCAATCTATCAATCATTTGTTGTAAGACTCAGATAATTATTTTTTTAAAAGCGAGACATTTTAAATGAGAATAATAAAGAAAAGTATTTCCTTGTCCCCCCCTTTCCCTGTTAATGCCCTACCTGGCCCCCTGGCATCACTTTGCTAGACCCGCCCCTGCACAGTTACCAGCTGTCAGCTACTCAGAAAAGGATCCTGATGTTATTTGTCTCTCAGAAACAGTTCATAACTTCCCTTCAACTCATTCATGTCACCTAAAAGGTAAACCTGTTTCTCCATCAGCTGTTCAGCTCTGATGGTTCAGTAAGGACATCTCCTGGTTTCATCTGCATGTTTCCCTCTCACCAGATATACAAACCGATATCATGACCAGCAGCTTTACAGCTGTGGCTCCAGCAAACATCAGCTGATACTAGAAATTAATATTAAATAAATTCTAACAACAGCTGATCAAGCTTAAACGTGCTGCTGTTGTTTAACGCGACATCCGCTGGTTTCCTCTTTCTGGCGCAAAGTGGGCGATAAATAAACAAGAGAGAAAAGCCGATCAGCTGATCATTGATCAGTTTCATGATTGAAGTAGCAACAGGAGAGGAGAGAATGAGAGAAGAAGAGGCAGCTGTGCAGCTTCAGCTTTGTGTCTTTTTCATTGTAGCTGAAGTCCGGGACAAACTGTGTTCCTTTTCACCTCAGTACGAAACGCGTAATATTTTCTCTGAATACCAGACGATTCTGTTTTTTACGGGACGGTTGGCAACTCTAATAATTAACCGTATGAACAAAATAAAGTTCAACATCAGTAACATAGCACCCACACAGCTGTATAGAAACTCCGTCATGCTAGCTAGCACGCAGTACGAAAAAGTCAGCATAAGGAAAATAAACTCCACCTAAACTTGGTTTATATCTGACCCAGATAGACTGCAGGTCATAACTTCTTACCTGAAGTTCAGTTCACCTGACACTCGGACCGGCGGCCGCTTCGGGTCTCTCCTCTTGCCTCCCTTTTCCTTCATCCACCTGCTGGCTCACTGTTGCCAACTCCTCAGTAAGGAAAATCGCTATTGGTTGTCCTAAAAGTCGCTAGAAGTCGCTAAATGACGTCATCACCTAATTTGCATAATTGGTTACGCTAATATAATTGTAACCTATGTTGTTGGAGAGAGAAATAACATCGTGGAAGAGACATAAAGTGAGTAAAAAACGTCCTAAATGCATTTAGAGTTTATTTAGAACTACAAATTAAATTTCTTTTAGCAATTATTGTTTTTTTTTAATGTCACAATTCCAACCCTGCTCCTTTACCCGGGCTTGGACTGGCAAAAGTGACCCGAAATAGGCACTCTGGTGGAGTTACTTTGTGTGTGTGTGTGTGTTTATAAGTAGTTTTAAACCTTGTGATCCACAAAACAGCATAAGAGTAAAAGAAGAACTGACTGTGTTACAGCACCCGCTGCTTGCTGAGAGTAAAAGCGATACGCGCTTTCACGTCTTTTTTTAGCGACTTTTTTAAGAAAAAAAGTCGCTAGGGGGTCTGAAAACTCGCTAAATATAGCGACAAAGTCGCTAAGTTGGCAACACTGTGCTGGCTTCCACCACTTGCTAATGTTATTGAATCTGCGGAAGCTCCGCGATAGCCACCACACGAAGTAACGAGTAACGAGCCACGCGTTCCTGGTTTTGGCATAATAACTAGTTACCGTGCTCGTTACCACAATAATAACGTAGTTACTGTAACGCGTTAGTCCCAGCACTGGTAACAACTACTGAAAGAAGAGGAGAGACATCAATGGGTCTGATCTGTAAAAAGGCGCTAAAACATTTTCCCACAGTACTCTCTAGTGGAGAGTGCTGAAAATATAATTTTCGTGGCTGCTTTGATATCCGTTTGCTGGGTGCAGATCCTGTGACGTCTTAACAGTTAAGATTTGATTAGTTCAGCAAAACGTGATTTGGGTGAAAGCTAATTTTAAAGAATAGAGCATGTGTGTCTGTGGGTTTGAAAAACACTGTAACATCCAATCTGTGGCTGTAAAGAAAACTTGGGCCTTTAAATGTAGTTGTGTCCAAAGAGTCAATTGTGGTCTTATTAATTATGGACTTAAGCTTAATTGAGGCATTGTGGCCATCCAGAATCCTTAAAAACACTAAAATCCTGTGCTCCCATATTCTCCAGATGTTATCCAGAAATCTATAGTAATACAATTTTTGTTTTGTTTTTTCACACACTTTTCTCAGGCAGAAGTCTCCCATTCAGCCATGAATATGTTAGCATATGCAGGAGCAAACTTTTTCCCCATAGCAGTACCTTTTATTTACGGGTGGGTTTTGATAATCGATTTATCGATTAAAATCGATTCTGGCTTGGATAACGTGATATCGATTCATTAAAATCCTGAATCGATTTTTTTAATAGAATGTATTTTGCCCAAAATGCCAGAATCTCAGGTGAAACCTCACAAAATTTCAACAACCACCAAACAGCTAAGACAGTAAATGAGAGCAGGTACACGGATTCTGCACAAAGACGTAAACAAAAACCGTGGACCCGCCGACGGATCAGAATCAGTGAGATGTCGCCTTTCTCGCCTGACAGCATGGACACGGTCGGGGCTGAAAGCCAACAGCTCGCTGATTCTGATCCGTCGCCGGGTCCCCGCTTTGTGTTCACGCCCTTTTTGCGCTGATTCTAAAGCTGTTAGTTTGATCTCTCTCCAAACAATATTGACTGAACCAGCAGCAAAAGAAGATCCAAACTACGCTTCACATAAACAACAACAACTGACTTTTACTGTTTTGCTTCCACCACGATGCACAGCGCTCTCTCTCTCTCTCTCTCTCTCTCTGTGTACTTCAAGAACAGTTTCCCGTCTAAAAATCTGTTTTCTGCATTATTCGCTTGCTTGTTACGCACAAGTCTACTGTTGTTTACAGCGGTGTCGGCTGCTGTTTTTTTTTCCTTTTACATTCTTCCGAAAAGAAAACCTAATTTTAGCCGTTCAATACTGAACAAATTTAAACTTTTTAAAATTATGCAAAATGCTTAGCCGTGTCTTTAATAAAACGGCTGTAACGTCAGAGGCAACGTTCATATGTTGATTAATGGTTTTCTTTCGTTTTTGATGTACTGCAGAATATTTTTATAAAATCCCAGGCCAGGAAAATCACCTTCATGTTTTTCTGTTTTATCTTCAGCTACTTTGACACAAAGGCATCTGCTGTGATGCTCACACCTTTGATAAAGTCTTGCGTGTGTCAGCTTCCTTTTTATAGATACAAAAATATGTAAATGTACTGATCTGAATTATAATATTTCTGACTGTCAAAATTTCCCAGATTCAAATCGAATTGAATCAAATTGAATCGAATTGAATCAAATTGAATTGAATCAAATCGAATTGAATCGAATCGTGGATCGAATCGGTCCGGGACCTTGTGAATCGGAATCGAATCGATTCTAGAAATCTGTGACGAAACCCAGCCCTACTTTTATTTGCAAATAGAAGTCACCGTTGAATTAAAAATAATTTCTCATGAGGTTTATTTCTAGGAATTGCAATAATTCTTTGTCTGGCCTTTTCTAATCAGGGTATTTTTGGAAAATCCTCCTAATTTAATTCCGTCTTTAATGTCTCTCTCTCATATATGTATGTATGTATGTATATATACATATATGGATATATGGATGTCAATATGAATTGAGAATAAAAGGATACAACGGCTACCTCTGTTTCACCTTTTTCACAAAGTCATAAGTGTCCTTTGTAACTTGCGTGTCTTGTGGATAACCGTGTGTTCACACCGAACGCGATAGACGCGACAGAAAACGCGCCAGACGCCCCTAACTTGACGTGTGCAAATTCACACCTTGACACGTGTCCAACGCGAATTAAGTGAACCGGAAATTTGGGAGGAAGTTAGGCCAGACGGTATCTTTGCAAGATGGCAGCTGTCGAGCTAGCACTTGAAGAGAGAGTCTCCCTTCTCTATTTACTGTGGAGAGCAGAGCAGCAGCGTAAAAGACGTCCTCGCTGTACCTGGGTCCATCAGACCCTTCAGAAGCGTGAGCAGTTTGGTGAGTTTCACCACTTGCTCCAGGAGCTGCACCTGGATGACAGCGATATCACCGTCTTTCACTCGCCCAGTTTGAGGACCTGCTGTCCTGCGTCGGTCCCAGAATCGCCCGCCTAGACACCAACTACAGGCGCTCAATCCCACCTGCAGAGCGCCTGTCCATCTGCCTGAGGTTAGTAAAAGTGTTTAATACGGTAGTCCTTTATTGATACCTGTGCTAATGTATGCTAAACTATCGTTTATACACTGCTATGTGGTATGCTATCAGTGAATGCCGTCGGTGTTTACTGATAGCAAACTGTGGTATGGAGACGACTGTTTATAATATTTCTAGTGATACTCGAAAGGTCTCATCAAGTCCTGATTTAATTTGATTTATGCTGTTATCAGTGTTAGCAATGATAGCATGGCTGTGGTGTCATATCAATGTATGCTCTCGGTGTTTGCTGATATCAAACTGTGGTACGAGAACCACTGAGAGTTAATCTTTGTAGTGATACTCACTCCTTTTTTTTTTTTATTTAGATCTGGTTTAATTCTGGTATAGAACCAGTTGAATAATTGTATACAATCCCTGCAGCTGTCAGACTCTATAACAGGGGTCACCAGCCTTTCTAAAAACTGATAGCTAGATAAAATTGTGAACAGTTCATCTTTAGTTATATTATAATAAAAATTATATCTTGATATGCTGTGTTATCACAGGTTAATTTTTCCAAAAAAGGCCTGGGTCGTGTAGCAGCCAAAAACTCCTCCAGTGAGACTGTCCTGGTGAGGGAGAAGTTCATGGCCCACTTCTCGGCAGAGAGAGCAGCTTCTTGGCAGCCAAAAGAAAAGCCTGTTTGAAGACCCAAGTGACTTCCCCACAACGGCTCTGAGTCACCCACAAACCTGCCATTTTTGAAATTTTCCTAATAAGGGGAGCTCTACTCCAAAATAAACTCACCTCTCTTTATTCTCTTAAATAATTGGACTTGACTATGTTTCTATATAGTAGTATATTTTTTCATTAGTATAATATGAAATTAATTCTACATGTGTCAAGCCGTGTGCCAATATTTGTGTGTAGCAGAACTGAGAGATTAGTCATTACGAAAAGGTATTTCAAATAATATTAAAATTCTCAAACAGAAAAACATTAAAAATAAATATATAAAATATAACTATTTACAGAGAGACAGGAATAAAAAGTACCCAGCTTAAAGTGGAAGAGCCTCAGGGAAAAGGAGGAGAAAAATAAGAACATTGTTTCTGCCCTGGAGAGCCTGCTGCCTCATCAGAAAACTACTGATAGCTAGGGTCCAATGTTTCCAAATTTAACACAGCTGTGCTGTTTTCAAAAACTAATTTATACATTTGAAATTTCACTAATACTCTCGTCTGAGGCGGCATGCTCTCCAGAGCAGGAACAAGGCTGAGGAGGAAATGCTCCGTTGGAGACTGGCGTGGCCTCTTCAGGGACTCCAGGATGGCCAGCTCCACCGCCGATGGATCGTCCTGGGACCCGTCCCTCTTCCGCCTCGGAGCTGTCCTCCTCTCTGGGCCTGTAAAACACAGCACAAAACAACACAAAGTAATGAGAAGGCTGCTACTAGATTTTCATTTTCAACATTGAAAAAACAGGATATAAACAGATTGATTGTAGATATTTAGTAAAGGTGATCACAAGGGAATCCCACCGAGTAAAAGCTATCAGTGTTTGCTGTACATCTGTTGCCACAATTACATACCTGTGGGTGCAGCAGCAGGAGCAGAGGGACCAGGGACTGGGGATCCAGGAGAAGAAACAGGGGATGTTCTGCTGCAGAATCAGTTGGCTCTGTCAAGACAATATTAAATGTTAACAGGTTGAATACAATAATCATAGAGAAAGTATATACAGTGGTCCCTCATTTATTGCAGCAGGGGTTGTCAGAATAACTAGCCCCTCGCCACGCACTTTTCCCCACACATGAACATTACTCACAGTTCTCACAAGTTGATTCTCAAAGTGCAAACCTTTGTAGATATCAAAACGTAAAACTATTATTATGCCACGTTTTGTCTTCATCTGCCTGCCACTTTTGTGCGCCTTTTTCCCTCCCGGTGCAGGTGTGTATTTCCGAATGAAGGTCATAGTTATGGGTGTTTTTGTGCTGTTTTTTCTATTAGACGTGATGGTTATCAAAACCAAACATGATAATTTTGCCAAGCGCAGGAGACACAGCACGGAGGAGATTTGTCAATCAGGCTGCAGAATGCAATGCTGTACTATGCAATAAGTCAGCGAAAAAGCAAAGCAGTGACGGATGAACAACGGGACCACTGTGTTCTGTTTATTAATAAACAATAACATATATTTCTATATGACAACATGCATAAGAGCAGAAGGTATTTGTACATCAGTAGGAAAATAGCGGTGGCTTGCTAGCTTTTGTGCGGCTTCCCTGGATCAGTGAAAAATTTCAAAAGAGAAATGAATGAACTTACCAGGTTGCCCGATCTCTTCACATATCTTCCTCCAAGCTCGGTCCTTTTTATTCCTGTCTCGGTACAGAAAGCAGCTGGTGTCGTACAGCTCCGGGTGGTTTGCTACTGCGTTGATGAGCCTTTCCTCCATATTTAATGAATCCAAATCCAATTTATTTATATAGCACATTTACAAACAAAAGGTTTGCCCAAAGTGCTGTACAAAAACACAGTGTAAGACACAAGGTAAAACCACTGACACTTACATAAAACATAATAAAACACATAAACTATCAATGTCAACACAACATATACAAATATCAACTCATGCCAGTCTGAACGCTATCGAAAAAAGGTGTGTTTTCAAAAGCGTTTTAAAAACAGGAAACGAAGATGCCTGTCTAATATTTAAAGGCAGCGTATTCCAAAGTTTTGGGGCCATAACTGAAAAAGCTCGCTCTCCTCTGCATTTGAGCCTTGATTTTGGGACAATCAACAGCAGCTGGTCAGCTGATCTGAGGGTCCGTGAAGGAATATAAGGCTGAAGTAACTCGGAAAGGTATGGGGGAGCAAGACCATTAAGGCATTTATAAACCAGTGTTAGGACTTTGAAATTAATTCGTTGATGAACAGGAAGCCAGTGAAGAGAAGACAGGATAGGTGTTACATGTTCATTCCTGTGGGTACCAGTTAAGAGGCGGGCAGCAGCATTTTGAATGAGCTGAAGACGAGCAAGAGACCCTTGGCTGACTCCAACATAAAGTGCATTGCAATAGTCAAGCCGTGTTGAAATAAAGGCATGTATTACCTTCTCCATGTCACGTCTTTACAAAACTGGCTTCAGCTTTGCTATTTGCCTCAGCTGGAAAAAGCTTTTTTGCAACACCGAATTAATATGTTTGTTCAATTTAAAATCTAAGTCCATAATGACTCCCAGGTTTGTCACATGCTGCTTGATATAAGACCCTAGCCAACCACAATTTACGAGCGGGTTGCATGAAATATTATTAGGTCTAAATACAATCACCTCCGTTTTACTCTCATTGAAACTCAAAAAGTTCAGAGCCATCCAAGCTTTGACATCTTCAAGGCAGTTTAAAGGGATTTGGATGGAGCCTGGGCCATTTGGTGCTAAAGGCAAATAAATTTGGCAGTCGTCTGCGTAACAGTGAAAGGATATTTCATGTTTTCTATAGATAGACCCCAAAGGGAGCAGGTATAATGAAAAAAGAAGAGGGCCAAGGATTGAGCCCTGGGGCACCCCACAAGAAAGGGGGGCTGAAGTGGACTCAAAATTTTCAACTTTAACACTAAACGTTCTGCAACTCAAATATGAGCGAAGCCAATCCAGTGCTGCACCTTTAATGCCAACCAGGTGTTCCAAACGAGAGATAAGAATATTGTGGTCAACAGTGTCAAACGCTGCAGTAAGATCTAAAAGCACAAGGATCACGGAACTTCCACAATCAGTAGCTAAAAAGATATCGTTAAAAACACGTAAAAGTGCTGTTTCAGTGGAGTGTAGATGTTTAAAACCAGACTGAAAAAGTTCCATGATGCCATTAGCATCTAAAAACACATTCAATTGGGTAAAAACAATTTTTTCCAATAACTTTGAAAGGAATGGGAGCCTTGAAATAGGTCTAAAATTTGAGCAAACCAAAGGGTCAAGGCCAGGTTTTTTTAATAAAGGGCTAACAATTGCATGTTTAAAACCATCAGGAACCACACTGGAAGTAATACTGCTATTTATAATAGCAAGGACTGAGGTTCCAATTGAAGGGAAAACCTCTTTAAAGAGCCATGCAGGGATCACATCCACGGGAGAACCAGAGGGTTTAATTTGTCTAACCATCTCATTAAGAAGTGTAATTGAGATGGGTTCAAACTGGTATAAGGCAGCTGAACAGGGACTAAACGTGGATGGGTCATATGTAGGAGGTACTATTTCTGACCTGATGGACTCAACCTTGTTTACAAAAAAGGAAAGAAACTGATTACATCTGTTAGCAGAGCCTTCCAGGGTGGCATTTAAAATAGAACTTATAAATTGCGCAGGGATTATGACAGTTTAATGCAATCACCTGAAAAAAATGGCTATTTTTCTCATTTTTCACTGTATTTTGATAGCATTTCCAACAGTCCTTTAACATTTCAAAAGAAAACTGCAATTTGTCCTTCTTTCACTTTCGCTCTGCTCTCCTGCATTGACGCCTGACCGCTCGGGTGGCTTCATTTAACCAGGGCTGGGGAATACGTTTAGGGCGCCTGGTTTTTAATGGGGCCATAATGTTTAGGGTTTCAGTACAGGCTTCTTGGAACTGCAAAAGCAGCTCATCCGGACTAAGTCCTAAACTAATTTCAGGGTCAATAAAAGCATTTTTTTCTATAAAAGTTGAGGAGAAGAGCGTAGCAGTGGAAGAATTAAAGATTCTGCAGCGCCTGGGTGGAGCGCGAGCTTTAAACTCATGCACAAGAGAAATGTCAAATAAAACAGGTTTGTGATCAGAAAACACGGAGTCCCCAATTTCCAAATTAAAAACAGATAAACCACACGATAACACCAGGTCAAGAGTGTGCCCCTGCTGGTGTGTAGGGCCTTGTACAGACTGTACAAAGCTAAAAGACTGAATAAGATTTAAAAACTCCTGAGCAAGCAGTCCATCAGAGCAACAGACATGAATATTAAAATCACCAACTATTAAAATCCGATCATATTTAGGCACAATGTCAGCCAAGAAACATGAAAAGTCATTTAAAAAGTGTTTGTTAAACTTCGGTGGTCGGTAGATTACCGCACACACAACCGGTTGAAGACGTCCCAGTTCAAACATCAAGAGTTCAAAACTGGAGGGGGGAACCGGTACATGAAGTATGAAGGGCTTTGGCTGGACCTGCCCCTTTGACCTAGGTCAGAGCCACGTCACCAGGCTCCTGATTGGTTGTCGCGGCGCAAATTGACGGTGGAGTTCAGATTTTTCCAACTCGAGTGGTAGACGCGATATGCGCAAATGCACAAAATGCAACACAAAAACTGATGCGCATGTTTTTATTTGCACGTCAAACACGTTTGACGCGTTTCACGGCGCAAATCTGCTTCTGAATTTTCGCGGGACCCGCTGTCGCGTGTCATTGCGCTTCTCCATTGACTTTACATGTAAACCTGACGCTCTGGTCGCGTCTATCGCGTTCGGTGTGAACACACTGTAAGGGATTCAAAAAGTGACCTAATTATTCTGCTGTGTAATAGGTTTCACTCTCACAGTCTGAAACAATAGGACCTTGCAGGATCTTTATGGATCATGGGTAGCATATAGAAATCCTTCCCCATGGCTCAGAGGAGCCTAACATATAGTTCTTTTGTTTTATGTTTATAAATTTCTTCTATGTAAGTTATTATTTTTCTCCACATTTGGTAGTGTGTCCAAGTAAATTGGTTTCTTTAATTCGGAGTAGTATGTTATGTCATTTAATTGCTTGTAGCCTTCCTGTAAGTATTGTTCTGTCCAGAATGACTACAGCGCTTCTTTTGTCTGCTGGTTTTATAATAATTTAATTATTTTCTCTTAATTCTTTTAGAGCTTCTGTTACTTCTGTAGTAATATTGAGTTTGATGTGATCTATATGAAAGCAGTTTTGAAAATACTCACAGTCAGCTCTCACCAAGGTGAATACCAGAGGTGGATGATCGGAAGGTCGGGGGTTCGAATCCACTGAACGGCTACCCTGAGGTACCCCTGAGCAAGGTACCATTCCTATTCACTGCTTAGTGCAGAGAAAAACAAGTAATTTCCCCACGGGGATCAATAAAGTATACATTGTCATTATTATTATTATTAAATTTGCCTGAAAATCTTACGTATGCATGCAACATGATCTGTAAATATCAGGCTTATGGTGCACACAAAGGTTTTTGAAAGAGAAAATTATTGGATTTGTGAAGCTGAACTTTTGCGTTAATGATCACTATTTATTCAGGTTTTTATGTACGCATTTGTAAAACAGTTTTGCGTGGTCAGATTGCTTCGTATTTGTGTGTGGACTGGATCATGTGCTTGTGAGTCCTCAAAAGCTACACACAAATCATTGTACACGTGTGTAAATCTTAGTTTATGCTTGTGGATCATATTGTACATATTTGCAACACTGTTGATGCAAATTTCTCTCCATGTTTAATCAACTCCCCAATTTTTTGTCACAGTGAGTGAATTGAGCTCTAGGTTGCCCTTCCAGGATTATAAACCAATGGAGTCAGGGCAATGCTCATACACACATAGAGGTACTCACTGATAAGCTGGAAATGGTATTTTGTTTTGATTATGTTCACTTTGGTGAAAACTCCTTGGCTTTTGTGTGTGGAGCCAAACATGGTCAAGATGCACAGGGCTGCTTTCCTCATACCTGAGAAACTTGTCTCAGTGGAAAAGTGGAAGGGTTAGTCCTTACTAACTGCTCTTTTGGGTCCACATCGTTTTAGAGATCAACAAATTGCATCTGGAGAGGCCCAGCATAAACTTATTGCAAAGTTGATTGGCTGGTTGGTATCACTTGGGATGGCTTAATTCACATCCAAATGTTCTTTGAATTTCTTCAGCAACTGAATCACTACCATGAAAACCAGAAAAGCAGCACCAGTTAAAATAGAAGCACAGAATAGAAGGAGAAGGTGTTAAATCATTACCTTCTGTTTTGGTTACAGGTCCGTATGGGACAGCTTGTGGGTCCAGATTCAGACTGCAGTCCGCCTGTTAGTGACCTCTGGCATACAAGAAAAGTGTCAATAGGGCTTTTTCCTGTGAGGCAATACGTGTATTTTTTTTTGGTTAAGGTTCCACAAGAAGTTGTTCATGAACTTTTCTTCTTGTTTTTTAATTTAGAAAACAAAGTCTGACAGCTTATTGATTTTTGTTTGTCTCAGTCTACATTCATGTTGTCATGCTGAAGGAGCATAGCTCAGGTATTTTCCAAAGCAATTGTTAAAATTTACAGATTCTTGTATTTAAAACAATAATTTTTCATACAGTTGTATCAAGTCCTACATTCATATCATTTTAGGAGGTATGAGAAAAAGTGGCCTTAATCCTGTTATCTGGTATTTTTTTTACTATCACATACTCAATATGTATTTGATAATAGGTTGTGTTTTTGTTAATTCCTTTGTTGTTGAGTTTTGGAGGAGCATAAAAAGACTAAAATAATAACACATCAATTTTAAAATTACTATTAAATTGAAAATTAATTTTTAAACAAAATAATATTTCAGTGAAGTCCTTTCATTCTGCTGTAGTGCAAATAACATCACACATGGACATTTAATAAATATGTTTTAATAATGTTTTTAACAGTTCAAACAAACTTGCAGCTTCTTTTCACAGAGCATTAGAGACGTTGTGGTTAGGCTGCAGATAGTTTTCAGACAAAGAAAAATGAAGAAGAAAAAAGACTTAACCAACAATATAAATATGAAAGTAGAGAGATACTGTGGTTTAGAAACCCAACAGACATCTTCAGTTTACTTCTGAGAAATGTCACCTCATTGACACCATGGCATTGCACGTACAGTGCAGTGGTTAATGTACATGATTGAGCTGCTTGGTCTAAAAATATATAGCTACATCATATAATGTTTGTTTTTTCCACAGTAGCAGGACAGTTGATGAATAGGACACTTATCTAGAGATATATTTTTCCAGACAGTAGAATTTACTGGACATTGAAGGGAATGCCAATTTATGACTTTGAAAACTAGAGGTACACTTTTTCCCCCCACTTATCTGTAGAAATAACTTTCAAAGGCTTTTATTGTAATATGTCATATAGACGGGGAAAAAAAATCACATTACGGTGTTGACTGATTAAGACTTTCTCACCAAGCATCAATAGAGTGGTTAATATGTTCTTAGAAAAAAATTGTCTTACTACAGAACCTTGGTGACAACAAAAAATGTTTTCCTTCCCTCTACTTTTTGAAAATTCTATACATTGATGCAACAGTTGTTATTCCCTTTGTAATTTGCACATTTTCTTCCTCAGTTGTTCCAAGGCTGACATTTTCTTAACACCAACAGCAGCAGAGCGACCCATAAAACTGTGCCAACAGTCCTTATGAGGAGGTAGAGGAGAACAGGAAGCTGATCATAACAAAGGAGCGTCACCATGTGATAATCTGTAAAAACAACAACACTCGTACTTAATATTTCCAAAAAGTCCAATTTCGTGTTTGTTTGTTTTTGTTGTTGTTGTTTTGTTTTTCCAAAGATGGCCTTAACATTTGTGTAGCCAATAGGACATGAATATTGGCTCTTCAAAGGCTCCTCTGCATCTCTTTCCAGACCCAGAAGCTATGCTGTGCTGTCACTGCTGGTGTGTAGTAGCTCCACCACCCCACTAGGGGGAGGAGCTGGGCTTGTTAACCCAAGTGTGTGCAGTTAAAACAATAAGAATTAGAATGGCAGCAGTGGGCAGATTAAAAGTTCTAAAGTTGTTTTCTCATAAAGCATGGGGTATATATGCCTCTAGCATACTACGAGTTTATGTTAAATAAGGGATGTAAAGTACTTTTTTGGACTGTCATGTTGTCAGGGTGCAAATGCTGATGATAGGAATAGGAATTTCCATAATGTGTTAGCATTTAGTGACTGGAATAAATGCCAAATTTTTCTACTATTTTCTGACAGTTATGTTAACCTGACTTTGAGATAAGGTTTTAAACTATGTTATGTAATATAAAAGACCACAATTTATGCCATTTCTTGTGTTTTGCTGTTTTAGAGAGACAAACTCTCATTTTGAAGAACTGTTTATCTATCTTCATATGACATTCAGTGAGGGCAGTAAGTACTTATTTTATATACAGTTTAAGTCTCACATCTAAAATGCATCTAAAAAATACATCCAAAAAAAGTTCTCTCACCTGTGTTGTCTCTGCTCCTGACAGCCAGCCAGCTCTCAGGTGATTCTCCAGCTCCTGAGATGTTGCACTTGTAGAGTCCTTCATGAGACTTCTTAATATTGTGGATGATCAAAGTGCTGGTAGAGATGTTTTTGATAAAGAGGCCATTTTTATAGAAGGCAATGGAAGTAGAGGCATTGGTAGAAGCTGTCTTGTTTTTACAGCGCAGACTCACAGCATCTCCCTCCGCCACAGGAAGTAAAGGACTTTCCAGGATCACAGGACCAGCTAGTATAATTATAACATATGGCATAATTACTACAGCACCATGGGAAATCGTGTTTGAAAGACATAATCTTTTGTCATGTAATTTATAGGTTTTGAGCACTTTTGTGGGCAGAGGAAAAAATACTATTACCATCATTTAATTATGTCACTTACGAGCATTTAACAGATATCACATAATAATCAGAACATTTAGCAGATTTCTCAACAAGCCTTCTGTTTAGTGGTGTACTAATAAGAATATACTTTTTGCAATGCATTTCAGTAATTTATTCAGCAATATATTTTATTAATATTTTATTCCAACATAGTTGGTGTGAAGCACTCAGAATTTCATTGTACATCTACAATGACAAAGGACTTTTCTATTCTATCCTTTAAATATGCATGTTAGTGAACACAGGTTCAGTAAACTTACATGTAATGGTGATGTTGACAGTGTTGCTTTTCTTTCCATCTCTGCTCTCACACCAGTACTGCCCGCTGTCTCCCATAAAAACATGTTTGAAGATGCAAATGTACCCACTGAAAACTCCCCAGCTAGTCCCACATGCTGTACTTTCGGTTGGCACCTTCCTCATTAGTCTCCATCCAGGAGACACATCAAACTCCTTACAGTCAAAAGACAATGTGCTGTATTCATAGTGCTGAGAAGTGTTTGGAACAACATGAGGAAAAGCTGCATTGAACAACAAAGAGGGAGACAGGACCATTAAATATGCACCAAATGAAAACTGTCAAACCAAAACCCACAATCCCAGCTAATGTTATTCATACAAAATAATTACATTTATTTTCACTTACAAACTCTTTGAGCATCACAGCCATCCCAAACTTGTGTCACCAGCAGCAGCCACATATTTATCACTGAAGAAAAAACTAAAAAAAAAATGCATTAAAAATAAGTGATAAGGAAAATTCAATTTGATCCCTACAGTAAGATGATGTTGTGGCTTTGTTACACTTTGGAGGGCAATATATTCTTTGATAGGAATCAGAAAATGGGAAAAAACAATCTTATGCTATGGCCTTGAAGTAGCGCATTTTGTTCATCAGGTTACAGTGTAATAAATATGTTTTCCCTTAAATATATAAAACAGCCAGAGCCAAAGAGTCCTGCACCCCACCTAAAAACCAGAAAATCCCCTAGGACCCACAAAATCACAAACTTAGCTCAAATCAAAATTCAAGAGAAAGTGTTGTATTTACTGGAAAATTTTATTCAACAAACATAAACAACACAAGCTGTTTTTATATGACTGGGTGTTGTTAGCGATTTATGGCAAAGTGTTTAGGCCAGTGTGTCGCCCACATGCCACTGGGACACAAACTTCAATAGAAGAGCAGTAATTTAGGTCAGACCAATGTGTATTATCATAAACGAACGATCCTGTTACAGTTTTAATAAGTAAATGTATTTAAATAAGTAACAATACATACTATTTTATACTGTTTTAACAGTAAGTACCTGCAGTACCTCCACGGCCCATCTGCAGGCACCGCCCACACTTTCAGAACCACTCGTATAAAATATAGAGTAAAAATATATTTATTAAGCTGATCATATCAGTGCATCTAGATGAGGTAAATAGATGAGATGTTTCAGGCATACTGTAGCGATCATGTTCCTTAGCTGGTTTTGGAACTAGAGGAAAAGGTTGAGGAAAAGGAGGTGTCGCTCGCTTAGACTGTTGCCCTTGACCCGGATACACATGGATGGATGGATTTGTTAAACTAATATTAATAAATGAAAACAATGAATAGATAATTAGTATTGCAGCACAGTGATGCAGTGGTTAGCACTGTTGCCTCAGAGAAAGAAGGTCCTGAGTTCAGTTCCACCATCAGGCCAGGGCCTTTCTGTGTGGAGTTTGCATGTTGTCTGTGTTTGTGTGGGTTCTCTCCAGGTACCCCGGCTTCATTCCACAGTACAAACACATGTAGTTAGTGGGGATAGATTAATTGGTGATTCTAAATTGTATATAGGCATGAATGTGAATGGTTGTCTGTCTCTCTTTGTTAGGTCTGCGACGGACTGGCGACCTGTCCAGGGTGTACTTTGTTTTTTGTCCTAAGACAGCTGGGACAGGCTCCAGCACCCCTGTGACCCTGAGTTGGATAAGTGGAGGAGGATGGATAACTACTAGTATTACCTTACTGAATCTTTATTCTTGTCTTTCTTTACACTTGTACTTTGATCTATATTAAGACATATTTAAATTTTAGGCTCTACAGGATTTAAAAAGTCATGACCCTGGTAGTCATTGAATAGTTGTTACTAAAACAATTTCACAGCCTCTTTTCACACAGCTCTGGCAGTATCGTGGTTATAGTGCAGATAGTTTTTCAGGCTGAAACACTAAGATTAAAAAAGGTTGAACGAGTATAGTATATGAATATAGAGACAGTGTGTGGTGTGGAAACTCTGCAAAGGTCTTGACTAGCATTTCTGACAATGTGCTCACCACACAAATTTGCATCCCTTCATATCAGACTTTATGTGCTATCATACACTGCTTTGCATTTAGTCTCAATGCTGCAATAGACAGGAGTCTTCACCAAAATCATCTAAATGCCTTTTTTTTTCTAGAAAAATTAGAGTTTAGCTCACAGTTGGAGATTCTGATACTTGTAGAATTAATGCGAAGGAATACTGAAACTCTTCTGGTGAAACTTTACGTTTAATACTAACATGATGACTCATCAAAGTGCTGTCAGCACCAGAAATAATTACAGCTTCTAGATAACATACATGAAAAAGCAGCTGCACCCCCTGAAGTCCAAGTAAAATGAATAAGAAGAAAACAAAATTATATCAAATATTTTTTGTAAAGTTTGTAAAGTCAGGTAAAATCATACTACTCTACATTGCTGACTATTTTGTTGTGGATATTTTAATAGTTTTAGGAAAATTGAAGGTATTGGCGATAAAATCAGCTTTAGCACACCTGTAAAATTTAGTAGGCATAAGTAGTTATATACTTTGGAACAACAGTTTGGCAAATCCGCTCAGTTATTTAAATTTTTGTATTATAATTTAAATGTTTTCAACATCGCTGATGCTTCCTTCTGTAAACATAACTCAGGTTTTCATGACACTGACTTTTCCCTCAGCTAAAGGAAAACTGCAACGTATAACAAACTCAGTACTCACACAGTCGAACACAGAGAAGTGGAACCTTCATGTTGTCTTGCTGACAGAATTACAGACCAATTAAGTGTTTAGCATAACTGAAGACCACTTCTTCCTCTTTGACTACTGAAGTATAGAGGCGTTATCTTTCTACTCATGAGGCCTTATCCAATGGTTGGATCTCGTACTTATACCTGTTCAGCCCAAAATCACCTCAGTAGGCCTTTAGTTAGTTTGTAGTACTTGAGCCCTTTAAAGCATCATAATCCCTCAGTACTGAATTCAACGTGTTATTGCAAATCATATCATGTCACTTGGTTGTCATAGCTCATACATTATAGCTCACAGTGGATTTGTGTTGTTAATAACATACAAAATTATCCAGTGACCTCTACAGGGCATAGTGTTTAACAACAGTCTGTCTGGGGTTCCTACTAAAATGACAACTGTCAAACTGGTTGCTAAACATGATTTTAAATGGTGCACGACTTCTTTGCATTTGCTGCCTTTTTGAACTGTCTGTATGCCTCAAGTACACATTTATTCATCAGTCACTTACAAATTAATGTCACCCATATCAGTTTGGACAGGACAATTCAAAAGCATTTTCACAACTTTATATTCTAACTTTGTTATACAAATAAGTTAAATTAAAAATTCAAAGCATTTGCCATTTGAACTATATGGATATGGTCTTACTGTAAGACTTATTCTGTTTGAGCTCATTTGTTGACAAATGAGCTCGCTTGGATCTATATGTATCTGTATTCTGCATTTGTAAATTTTATATTTATAAGTCTGAGGGAATATAATAAAAGCTAAAGTTACTATCTGGTTTAATGGTTACATTTTAACTTGAAGGTGATGCTTCTACATTATTTTACTGTGTCATGGTTACATGCAAATATGCATGATTATCTTAAACTGAACCAACTGCAAAAAGTGGTCTAGTTGAAAGAAGGACTCTGGGAGGACTGCAGCGGGTAAGTAACTGTTCATTTCAAGCTAAACGTTATAATTTGTAGCAACCAAATTTTACCAACTTTTGCCCAACTCAAAATTTGTGTCTGATCTGTCAAACAATTGCAAATGAGCTCACATGGATGTATATAGGACACTTTTACTGGAATGCAGTAAAAGGTACTTAATAGTTGTAAAATGCTATATTCAGATAGATTAAGATGGACGAAACACTTAAAGATAGTTTTTCAAGCTTTAAGCTGCATAGTTGTAAATAAACATGGCTGAACTATTTTCTTGTTTCTAAAAACCCAATGGTGTGTCACGATCCTGGGTCTTTTGACCCAGCGTTTTGAGTTTAAGTTTATTTCGATGTTTATGGTTTATGTTTAAGTTCACTGGGTTTTCTAAGCTCATTTGTTTTTTAGTTTCCCCTTGTGTTTTCAACCCCTGTGTTAAGTCTCCCTTGTCCTTAATGTGTTTCATGTCTTTTGTTGTCAAGTTCATGTTGTCATGTCTGCGTTTCATTATGTTTCCTGTTTTATTTTGAAGAGGTCCTGTGTTCCTGTGTTGTGTTTAGTTTTATGGTTCCCCTGTGATGTCGTTCTGTGCATGTGTGTCAGCTGTTTCCCCATGTGTTCCCACTTCCCTCATTATCCTCCTGTATGTATTTAGTCCGTGTGTTTCCAGTCATTCCTTGTCAGGTCGTCTGCTAGTCCATGTCGTGTCTCCAGGTATCCATGCAAGGTCTCCATGTTCAAGGTTTTTTCATGTTTTAATTTTAGTTCACCCAGTTTAGGTTATTGTTTAGTTTCACCCGTGCCCTTTGTTTGTATCTATTTTTGCCAGCCTTGATAAACGGCTCGTTTTTTGTTAATCCACATCACGTTTCACATTCTGATTTGGTCTGCATTTGAGACCTTTTTTTTTTTTTTTTCTTAACTATACATACGGTCTGCCTCAGCCAGACTGTGACATGATGTAAATTGTAATTACTTATAGGGTTAAATATCCTTATCAGAAATGCTTTGAGATATATATATATAGCACTTTTCTGAAATAAATGTTTGCCTATTTCTAAAATTTAAAAAAAGGAATTTATTTGTTTTTCAGAATCCAGAATGTGTTTTCTGAAGAATGAATTCTGCTTTAAACGCCCATTTAGTGCTGTTATTGATGGTGTTTGCCCAACTACCTTCTTCCTTTACTAAAGGTAACTAAATGAATCCACAAAGTTATCTTGAAGCATTTTGTTTGTAAAGGCAAATATGAATGTCAGTCACAGTTTTTAGATTAGTTTCATTTGCAAAGCAGTGGCTACCAGGCAACTGTTATCACATTCCACTGTTCTCATATTTAATTTTAAATATTCAAAAATAACTATTCATGATCGTACACTTTCTGTCACCCAACTCTAACAGAGCAGAGTTCTAACTATACAATCTCTAAACCAAAAAAAATAATTATTCTTTTTCTTTCTCCTGTCTCAGGTACCATTCAGGTAATTGGTTCATCTCACCCAATAGTAGCTTTAGTGGGTGATGATGTCATATTGCCATGCTATTTGAACTCCTCCATAAGCGCCTCAGACGAGACGGTGGAGTGGACAAAATATGAGCTGGATCCCAGATTTGTTTATGTGTGGCGTGATGGTGGTGAACTGGAAAGTAAAAAGAATCTATCCTACAAAGGAAGAACAACGGTATCCATCTCCAAACTGAAGCATGGAGACATTTCACTGAATCTGTCTAAAGTGAAACTTTCTGATAAGGGAAGATATAGATGCTTACTTCCAGATATGGGGGAAACTTCAGTGGAGCTCATTGTTGGTAAGAAATGTCTGATATTTAGCAATCAAAGAAGTGGTTTAAGCTTAAAATCAAATACAATGTATCACCAGACATTAGCATTAGATAACAGAAAAGTAGTTTCTATTCATATTAAAAAGTCTGTAAATGTATAGCCACATCGATCTCTTATTTGGAGTTCCTCTTAATGAAATCATGTTGCACTCTGCCAAAGGAATATTGTGTGCTTCATCTTAGGGGCTGTATCCCTACCCGGAATAGTGAGTGTTCAAAAAGCTAAGACTGGAGTTGCATTACAATGTGAGTCTGCAGGCTGGTATCCAGAGCCTGAGCTGCTGTGGTTGGACGCTGAGGGAAACCACCTCTCTGCTGGACCTACAGAGACCCTCAGAGGTCCTGATGACCTCTATACTGTCAGCAGCAGAGTGACTGTGGAGAAGAGACACAGCAACAACATCACCTGCAGAGTCCAACAGAGGAACACCAACCAGAGCAGAGAGACTCACGTCTACATTTCTGGTAAAAACATGATGAAACTCAGGTCACATAGTGAACATGTACATCCATACAGTGTGGTCATGTCCAAACACAATGTTTACTCACAACATGCGACTAGAAAGGCAACACAATTTTTGGTCCTGCTTTTGGTGATATTTGAAGCAAATCCCTTTTATTGCCTTTATTCTTTAAAATATTGGCAAAAATATAGGTCATATAAAAAGAAATCAAATGCACATATACAGCTGTTGATTGTGTTATTGGGATGATCATTATTTTGTGTTTTATTGTTTCAGATTATTTTTTCACAGCCCCACCAAATCCTGCAGTTTGTGTCAGTCTGCTCACTCTCTTTGTTATTTCCCTTATCTGCGTTCTTCTGGTGATCCTTGTTTGCTGGATACAGAGAAGGGAAAAGCTCAGTAAGTCGTATGCAAAATAATTAAAAAATTTATTTGTTTTTTTTCTTGCAGCTCAGTGATTGATTTACAGTGAAGTGATGAATAAGAGTGCTCAGACGTGTGTGGGAGGGGGGGGGGGGTTTGTATCAAGAAAATCTCAGGATGTCAATGCTCATTCGCTTGAGGCTGATTGGGGTCTCAAAGACATTAGCAGCATGATGCTGCAGTAGTACACAATACTAAAACAGTCCACTCAAAACTGGCCAATTAAAGATGTTTTTCATGTCTTCTTAGGATCACAGTTCAATGCATTATACTTGAAGATGTCTTTTTTGAGCCTTAACATTGTGGATGACCAGATTGTGTATTATCAGCCCAAACAGATTTTTTTTTTCTAAAACATCAAGCAGTAAAGTGAAAAAAAAATGAGGCTGACAAATTTATTACACCACCAAATGTTCTGTTTTGTTATACAGGAAGCTAGAGGTTTCTGCCTTCCTCTTTACAATACTTTGTTTCCTCTTGTCATAAATCATTGCTCCTGTCAGCTCCTCAAGCTGCTCTTGCAAAATGACTCATTTTATATACTACTTTGTAGTAGCATCTATCATAAAGGCAGACCAAACGTATTTTTCAGAGGCAAACCTGGAGAATGAGGAGCGGCTCAAATGCCACAGCATACAAGTAAATATTGTTTAAAGTAAAGACTAATTAAAGTAAATATCCTTTCTCTCTGCACAGGGATTCAGACAAACCACGCTGTAGCTCAGATGGAACAAGACTGAGACACGCAGAGCCAAACGAAGAAATGGAGACTCATAAGATGTTGGAAAAGAGAAGACAAGAGAATTAATCAGTGACAGTATGCTTCCATATAGTGTGTTTATTTCAGAACCTTTCGTCTTTCAGCTGCGCCATTTAGGGTTGACAGAGTGGATTATCTGTGTCCATCTATTTATCTCTATCCTCCTGTCACACCAACCACATCCTCCTTCACTACATTCATAAATCTTATCTGTCTAATTCACTGAGCTGTTTCGTCCGACCCATTACTCGACATACTTCTTGAGGCAAACACATCTGTGGCAATGGGACTGAAAACATACGAATTCAAAAAGTAAGAGGTGTGGCTCAATCCTTTTTTTTTTTTTTCCCATATAAATTTACTATGAAAGTAAAAACCACCGCTCAGTAGACTGCATGCTTAAACAGCAGTTTAAATTTTGATTTATTTTCTTGCTAATACATATACCAAAAATATTTAAGCAGTTAAATGTGCTTTGGTATTTGCTATACATAAGGACGAAAAGGCAGTACATCCAGTAAGATACAGACCATATCATAAACATTAAGTGGTAACCATGAAGACATTTTTAATTTAGTTTGTCTTAAGATTTTACTTTTAAAAACAAAAAAAATCAGAGAAGGAAAAAATCGTTTTGAGAAGTTAATTGGTCCTTTGGTGTCTTTTTTAACTTTCTGGTTTTTTTTAGTTGTACAGTTTTGTTTAATAGTCGTGATGTGCACAATGTTGAATAAATAACTTTATTTCTTTCTTTTATTCATCCAAATATGTTTTTGATTCAAAACATTATGACTGTATTATAGGCTAGGACAGATGTGAAACACAGTGGAAACTCCATCTGGTCATCATTGTCATTATTTCCTCAATAAACATCCTTTACGTTATCAGTGTGTTTTTAATCTATGTTAACAGCTCAGCCATACCAAAGCGAATCACTGGGAAGTAATTAACAACTTATTTCACGTTCAATGCAGTATTCTAAGAATACTGCATTTTATCACATATATGGTCATTAGAGCACAGAGGCCACTGTATTAGGTTTGAATATCTATCTACAGTATTCTGGCTGATGTATGAATGATAGTTCTACAGGTAGACTGATCATTTCATTCAAACCAGCATTAGCTTCCTCGAGTGACAGAGAGAGAGTGGATAAATGTTTACAGAGTTTTTTGTTAACATAAATGTTCAAGATGTTCAATAAACATGTTAAGTGCGTACATTTTCTTTTTTCTCAAGTCTGTTTGCTTATGCAAAATGAAAAGCAATTAATATAGAATAAAAATGAATTTTAATCATGATTAATCCACTGTAACCCTGTGATGAATCTGATTAAACATTTGAATTGTTTGACAGCACTAATATATATTATATATTAGTCTATTCTTACATATTAGTGTATATAGTTTTTTTAAAGTTGTATTTCACACAGAGAACCTGTGTTAAAAGACTGAAGAAAACTATTCAAATTATCTTTGAATTTAAGTATACAATCTTTGTGTTTATTCTGCATTTACTTCATTATATTGCATAAATGCCAGTTACAAGCTTAAATATAAAGTTGAAAAAATGTAATTGCAACCAGGCTATTGATCAAGTAATTGTGATTAATCGCGATTAATTACAGAATATTGTGTGATTAATTAGTTCATTTTTTAATCTATTGACAGCACTAGTAATTATATATATCTAAAATATATGTATTCTTTTAGTTTTCTCAAGCTATATTAATCAACCGAGACAGACTTTTCTTTTTCTATAAACATGTTGTTATGTCTAGGAGGGTCATTTGTGTGTCTGTTACTTCTGTGGTTTGCGTTTGATGAGCTGCAGCCACTAAATAAAACCTTGGGTAACACATGCTGCTAGAACTCAGTGCACACCTTTAAAAATATACATGTGACTACAGAATGGTTATATCTATTCTGCTTTGCAAACATCAACAGCACAAGTCATATTCATATTCACTCACATATTCAAGATAGTCTTTTTTTTGTTGCTTCTTTAAGGTAGTTGCAGAAATAAAATAATGTTTGAGTCTCTCGCATTGTCAAAATGCAATGCAAATGTATTTTAAACAAAAATAGATTAAATGTAATAAAATAAAAGAACAATAGTAAAACTGTAGTGACCAAACTTATAAAAGTGTTTATGTGCTTGATGGTGATTTCTTGTTGATTATGATTGATTCGTCAATCTATGAGTTCTTTTTTGGTCCGAGTTTCCCACAGTGGAGGAGTCCCACAAGCAGTATCAGCAGAGCCACCATCACAATAGTTAGGACGACCCGTAAAAGGAGGAGGAGGTGAAAGAATTGGTCCGAACAAAAGCATGCCTCTCCGGGAAGCCCTGCAACGACAACACGTCACCATATGTCACACAATTAAAAAACTCATTTGCATGTTTTTCTTTTTACTTCTTACCATTTTGTCTTCCTGGGACACATTAAACTTCTCTTACTGTAATCCCAGGGGTAGGGTTAGTTTTATGTATAGGGTCATATAGTTATTAAGAAAATAAAGCTTAAACTGTATGCCATGACAGACAACAAATAGACAATTTCTCCAAATTTCTCTGATGTTTTAAAGCAACAATATTACAAAATACAACTCAAGACTTCAATATAAGTGCTGTAAATAGCTATTTATGGTTAAACAGACACAACGATCAAGCACAAAATCCTTATTTTGATATTTTGAATCATGTTTATATGTCACCTCTAACAAACAGCCATTTTTCTGATGATACTCCTACTCCAGATATTGTGCACTTGTAAAGTCCTTCATGACTCTTGTAGACTTGGTGGATGGTCATGTTTCCCACAGAGCTGGTCCCAATGAAGAGGCCATCTTTATAGAAGACAGCTGGAAGGCTTGCAGACGTCTCGTTTAGGCAGCTCAGAACCACAGTTTCCCCCTCCATCACAGGATGAGCAGGGCTCTCCAGGGTCACCGTGATATCTGATTAAAGTAGAGTTTATGAATATTTCATAGTCGCTGGGTCTTTTACTGGGTCTTATCAACACATTGTTTTTATTTTGAAGAGAGGGCTTGTGTCTATATTATATGTTTTATGTTTATTTTCTTGTGTATGATTTTTTCTGTTCCTTATAGTTCTGTACTATATTATTTGAGATCTTCAGTCTAGTCATCAATGACTTCTTCCTGTATGAGTTTTCTTCCTGTTCCCTCAGTCTTCTCTTTGTGTTTTTGGCTTCTGCCTCTGTTTCAAGTCCGTGTCTCCATTTTCCCCATTTGTGTGTTTGTGTATATGCACTGGCCAAATGGAAGACCTATGCAAAGGAGTTTTCACCAGGTGTGTGAGTTTCAGAGTCAGACACCTGGTAGCGATCAAACACCTGTCCTGACGATCTCATTTGTCAACTTCATAAACAAGCAGCAGAGGCTCAGGCTTTTCTGGATCGGTGCCCTGAAAGCAGTTTCTAAAGCACTACTGCTGCAGTTTTTTGAAATTATTGTAAAGTTATATTCACCAGTCTGTCCCTATGTGCAAGATTTGGAGTTTATGAGACATCAAGTGATGAGACTGACTCTGGATTCTGTGAGAAAACTGACATTGTCTCGATTTAAGTCCTGTGGAAACTGGACCTTCCAACTGCTCTGACTTTTTTGAACTCTTTTGCTATTCACTGTAAATAAATGCATGAGAGTGAGAGTCTGGCCTCTATTTAGGTCACACTGACAAAATATTTGTATCACATGACTGTTTAATTAACAACTGTGACATGGTACTATGAGACACAGCACAAACCAAAACTAAACACACTGAAAATCTTTAAAGAGGCAAGACAGATTATCAGTGTATCTATTATGTATTATAGCATTTTCCATAATTTTTTATTTGGATTAGGAATTCGATGCAGTCAGCATTTTTATCGATGGTAAAGGTTGTGCTTTCTTTTGTTATATAGGTAAGATAGTGTATGAAGTAGTTTAAAAAAGACAAAAAGAAGTGTAAAAAATGATTCAAATTCTCTCTAAATTCAGGGTAATCATCAGAAAGTTGCAGAAATCTTCATTGACAGTTTCATTTGCTGTAACTTTAACATGTTTCTATTTGTGACTCACTTAGGATCTAATAGTTCCTTGCAAAAACAAAACAAACCCAAAACAAAACAATAAACAGTTTGTTTTTGTTTTGCTTTTTTTTCCTAAATTGTTTTGCAGTGAAATTACTGCATGTGAACCATGACATGATAAGGCCTAACATTAGGGTTTAGAGTATAAACTACAGAAGATGAACATTAATGAGTGTTACCTTCTTGGTTTTGTTCTTCCAGAGTCTTATTTATCACAATCAACCAGCTTTCTGGTGACTCTCCAGCTTCCAAGATGGTACACTTGTAGAGCCCTTCATCAGATTTAGAAACATTGTGGATGGTCATTTTTCCAAAATAGCTGGTCCCAATTTTTAAGTCATTTTTATAGAAATCAGCTGTTTGGTTTAGAGGAGCTCCCTTCTTTCTACAGTACAGGTTGATAGTTTTCCCCTCCATTACAGGTACAGCAGGACTCTCCAGGATCACAGAACCAACTGAAAAACGAAAATAAATTGAAATTAAACCAGAGATAGTTATCATGAGTGACAAAAAGACTATCTACAAGTTCTAAAATAGGAGCTATAACAAAATACAAACTTATTAATTGTACAATGGAAAAAAAACAGTGTTTAATAAATTGTTGTAGATGTTATTCATAGGTTCACAGCATTTACAAGCAGAATATTTGTGTATTTTAAGAGTCTGTCTAATTTAATCTGCTTCACAAACCTCACAAGAAGCCTTCTGCACTGGCATCACACTTACAACAGTGTCACTATTACAGTGATATTTAGCACACTGCTAAAATATGTCCTTTTGAAAACAGATGTAGAAATCAGTGCAAAAGAACTTAATGAAACTTTTCCCTACCAGACCTGATGTTACCAGGCAATATTTATTACAGACAAGAAAGCAAATATGTATTGCTGGGGCAGCATCAATAACCAAGTTTGACTATTGACGCTGCCAAGATAACCAGTTATGCATTACTTTACTAATAACATTCAAATAATATATATAAATGCAATAAATTAAGTTCACTAAATGTCCAATTTGACTTAACATTGGGATAGTTTATTCAAAATAAGTACATTTTTAACACTGCCTCAAATTGGAAGATTGAATATTTAAAGGAAATGTCTTGGAATTCTGCTGTTGTAACACTTAAAACACCTTATGAATGTAATACTATTATAGGGGAATGAACTGATGAGACCAGCAATTTATGGTTCTGGTTAAATTTTGATAGAATTTTTCTGAATTTCTCTGCATTTATTAATAAAGTTGTAAAACTTGGCAAAGGGGAGCTGTAGTCAATAATCATTAAAGCTATCCGACAAGATGCAACGTTTGGAGATGTGTACTTGTTGTAGTAAGTACTGGAAATCTTTTTTATATGCCCTTCACTTTATCATCACTTGCTGGCCACAATTGAGTTGCTTATTTGATGATTTACTTCTGATTTCATTATCCTTCCATCACCATTCTTGAATATATTGTGGGTCTTTTAAAATTAAATTCTTTAAACACTGTAAACTTACTAGTGACAGTGATGCTGAGAGCATTGCTCTTCCATCCGTCTTCATCTTCACACCAGTATTTTCCAGTGTCAGTTTCAAAAGCATTATTTATGGTACAGTTCACTGTTGGCGTCACTGTGTAATTTGTACATGTTGGAATGAAATCTTCAATATTTCTTACCCCTCTCCATTTAGCCTGGTGATTTAAACCATCACAGCTAAAAGAAATGGACTCATACTCAAAGAACTGCAGTCTGGTTGGAAAGACGGTAAGAATATCTGGATCTGAAAAAAAGAAGCATATGAAATTAAGGTTTTTATTTAATTATCCACAATTCTTATATGGTTATAATTTTTTTTATTTTTTTTATGTCATTATTTTTTTTGATCACTGGATGCACTTACTGATATCAAATGTCTAATTAGCAGTTTCACTTGAAAAACAGTCATTCTTGAACTACCCGTTTCAGATGAAAGGCCTAAGTTTAAGAACTTAATGACACTTTTTTATGGGTCCATAAAACATTGAACACCTCATAATGAATACATGTTACATATATACATACCCATACACATATATTTTGTGTTAAAACACTTTGGACAGTGGATCCAAAGAAAAACTTTAATGATTAAATGATTTGGAATTGTTTTTAAAATACATGTCCATGAACTAAATTTCTTTTATTTGAAAGATTTAATTAATTTTTAACCATGTGATAATGAAAGATATTCAGCTGTGATAGGAGTTTTGACTGTGGCTTTAGAGCAGTAAGAAATAATTAGCCTTGCAAAGCAGTTCAGCAAAATTCAAATATGCATCTGTTTTTGTAAAACTTAACTTCTCACCAGTTTTTGAAGCGTAACTGTGAGAACAGTGTGCAGTCAAAAGCATGAAAACGTTGAGCACTGGAGGAAAAAGAGAGCAGTACATCAGTCATGCTGTTGATGCTTGGATCCAAAGATATGTGTTAACATAGTAATATCATTGTAATATGATGTATATTATGGCCCAAAGAAACACTTTTTAAGCCCATTTTATGAAATTTAAATAATTCCAGGCACAAAGAAAGTTATTGTCCATGTTGTAAACATTTAATCTCCAACAATTCTTCTTTGATACATTTTTTATGTATAATATATGACAACTGTATATTAAGAATTAAAAAAAATTAATTGATGAATTATTGGTGACTAAATATAGGTACACTCAGTACTCACGCAGCCAGGTGAAAAATGTTTTCATCTCCATGCTGTCCAGCCTGACTGACCGAGCATCACAGGTCTACAGAAAGATATAACGTATGTCATAACTACTTCCTGTGCCGTCTATTTTGGCACTTATGTAGGTTTGCGTCACTAACAGTCTTGTTATTTCTGGCGCCCCCCGTGTGTGGCAGCCTTTTGCGGCAGCTCTGCTCATTTCTGAGCTCTTTCTTATTTCCGCTTTTTATTCTTGTAACCTTTTAACTTAAGTTGAAGCATTTTCATTCTGTTATCATGCACTACGGTTTTGTGCTAGTTCTGGTAATTTCTCTCTCTTTTTTTCAAATTTTTTCACCCAATGTTTGGAAATCCAGAACGTGGCACCTTTTTAAAAAACATTTTTTTAAGGTACAACTATACACTCTTAGGGGGGTAAAAAGTTAAAAACTCACACTAGCAAATAAACAAGAATAAAGGATCTGTTATTTATTTGTCGTTGACACCAATCAGAACTGAGAAAATTGTGCCCACCTGGCTCCAATTGCCACAAATTTACTCATTATTACTTACAATTACAATTACTTAAAAAAAATTTAATTGTTTTTTTTAAATTTTGTGTTTTATATTGTGTTTTTTTTATATTAGAAGATAGAAAGCAAACTCTTTTGGTTGGAAAAAGAAAACACAATGCAACATTAATCTTCTAACTTCTCTGCTTCAACCTCAGACATTCCATGTGAGGGTGAAGAGGTGACCCTTATGGATAAGATGGTGAAGGTTTGCTGTGTTTTGGTGAACATATGCCCCAGTGTGGTAGTAAAACTAGGGGAAAATGCTCTTGTTAAATAGTCTTGTGCTGTATATGTAGTGATAGGTTTTCAAAAGAGACAGTAAATAACAGAATGCTAGTAGTGGGTGATATTATATAAATGCTGTCATGATTTTACGTAAACATTTTGTCATTTATAAACTATATATGACATTGATTCTACATTGTAACTGATGTGATGTTCTACAAAGTGGTTTTAATTAAAAATAGGCAAAAATTTGTTTGTTTCTTTATTCAACTTTTGAACAGTGTTACTTAATAAGTACATATTCAATAAATGCACATTATTTACATGGCAATGCACTTGAGGTATAAATGTAGACCCCCTAAATACAACATTATGGGTTATTCAGAACAGAACTATGCTTGGAGAAATATTTCCCCATCAATTGAACATCAAACTCCTCCACAGTAGCAGGTGGAATTTTTCTTTTTTGAGGATGGCTTCTTTACCTGTCACTACAGATGGCCTGTTTATGTTTTGATTGAGAGCCTTTTTTGCGGGGCAGCTGAAGAGGAGAAGTCTATCTTATTGCCAACCTCTGGCTGTATCTTGGTCATATTACCCAGCAAAACCCAGTTTGCAGGTTCATGTGTAACAGTCCTTGTGCCACAGATCAACTCTGTTGCTTCTAATTTAAACAGAAGAGCAGCGACATGGCTGCAGGTCTCCACGACTCCGGCCATACAGGTGCAGTGGGCGGCTTCAACCTTTCCTGTGATGCTCACAGTGACCCATGGCTGTAATGCTGGTTCATTCAGTCTTTGAGAGTGCAGCACCTGAAACACACACAGACAAAGTTAATTTAAAGACAAGAACTATGAGCCAAGGCTGACACAAATGTGTTTTATCTACTTTCAAATCCATTAATCATGAATGTAACAAAGTTAGCACATACATGTAATTGTTTTCTTTTTATGTATCCATCTATAGATCGCCACTGGTTATATTCTAAATCTGCCTGTTCTTTTGTTTTTGTTTTTGTTTTTTAAACCTGCCAGCAAAAAATGAAGCTAAAGTATGTAATGCAAGGATGTAATCACTTTCAAGATGGAGAAAGCATAAAGTTTGACTTTAAGTGACAATTATGGATCACCTGATATGATAAGGAGATTCTGCAGGTCATTAATCAATGTATAAAACCAAAAAAGAATGTATTTTTAGGACACAGGACACAAACAAGGAAGCAAGATGTGTAATTAGGATTATTTATAATAAATATGAATTAATTAGTGCAGTTTCTTTAACCATAGAGAATGACTAAATCCTTCAATGTCACATCAATGCACTGAACTCACTATGTTAACCAACAGAGCCTCCACATGTTCTCACTGTAATTTCCCCCTCATGAATGAATTTCTTAATTAATCTGAATGTTAATCTGATGTTTTGCATGGATAAACCAAACCTCTACTAGCCTGGCAACCTGTACAGTGTGTACAGTATATAAAAGCATTTGGACAATGATGCCATTTTTGTAGTTTTCGCGTCTGTACACCACCACAGTGTGCTGAAAATACAATCCGAAAGTCCAAAAGCAAATGGAGGAGTGACCTGTGACAGCAGTTCTGGGTTATGTCATGTTCTTTTTTGCTGAGAGAAGTTCAGGAGACAATCTAGCCGTTCACACTATTTTATTATCAGGCAGTTAAAGATTCAGCCTGCACAGCTGTGACCTTCTCAATGTCAGGCAGTCTGTGCACAGAGAAATCCAGTATAATTCATAATTCAATGACATGGTCCAAAAAATAAATAAATTGTGCCCACAAAATACTACTTCGTGGGCACGAAATGGGTATAACATGCGCACGAAATGCTAATTTGTGGGCACGAAACACTTGACCGATAACCGTGATCCTTCCCAGGCCCTTGCAGTTGGTTGACTATAAAGTATCCCGGTGTCCAGGTCGTACTTACGTCTGTAAAGCAACTGGGATCTCAATATCCGGTTTAAATGTCTCTCCGTAATAATGGTTCCTTGCATTGCCAGGCTTTTCAAAATGCATTTGTAGCTCATTCCCAGCCTAAAATAAACCTCAATCATACTGTCTCTGTCTGTGGTGTATAGGTTTAGCCTACTCTTATGCACGTTATCTATTTCGTTGCCACAAATGCATAATTCGTTGCCACGTTATACCCAATTCGTGCCCACAAATTAGCATTTCGTGCGCACGTTATACCTATTTCGTGCCCTCGAAATAGTATTTCGTGGCCACAAATAAGTATTTCGTGGGCACGTTATACTATTTCGAGGGCATGAAGTAGTATTTTGTGGCCACAATTTATTTAATTTTTGGACCATGTCATCAGAGGGACTCCGTAATTAGACACATGAAAACAGGAAATAATTGTGATTGGCTATTGATTGGGAGATGCCGTGGTTTAGACTTAGCGCTCCCTGATTTGTACTCCTCAGGGTCCTTCTGCATGGCAATGGTCATTAACTTCCAATCAGGGATCTTGTCTTGTTACCAGGGATGTTTATTTTCATGTTAAAGTAAGCTTTGACTGACACAATGAAGTCTGTTTCTTGTTGACTAGGGCATCCTGTTATCATACACCCAAGGCTGAGCAGCCTGTCCTGTCTGAAATTGTGTTCTGTGAGCGTGTAGCAATTTACCTTCAACACTCAACTCTTTCTATCTCTCTTAGTTAACACTTCATACTGCAAGGTTAATGCTTGTATCCTTTTATTGAGGAGTATATCAACTCTATTATGAGTATACACTGCGATCAATGCTGAAAAGAAACTTTATTAAAACAGTTGCTGTTCCCTTCTAATTATCCAGAGAAGAAAGGTTTTTAAACATAAATGACATACATATCAGAAATGAATTATGAAATAAACAAACAACTGTTCTAAACCCATAGTATGCATGTCAGTGCTCCTGTATTTTTTTTAAACTTTTTAAATAGTTTCTGTGTGAAAAGAGCTTCCATGTTAGAGGTGACAGTATTATGAATGTAAATGTGCTACTTTAGATTTAGCAAGACTGAGGTCTCTAATTTTTCTCTAGTTTCCTTTGTAGCCTGATGGTAACCTTTTTGGCTACTAAAAGTCTTAAACCAGTTTGAATCCTGATGACCTTGACCTCAAGGCCAAGTTTAGAGGTCAAGTTTTCTAAGAATCTTGAGAATGAAGAGACAAATTCATATCTTAGGTGCATGTACTAAAAATCTCAGATGAGTTCCAGTCCTGGTGAAATGGAACTGGAAATAGGTGCATCCACTAGGATGCTGAGGGGCAGTACTGCTCCTACCAGTATTTCTTAAAGTTACAGTCGTTCCTTTCTTTCCAATATTTTTTCTTGTATTTTTATATTTTATCATGAATTTATTATTTTTTGCTTGTTTACTTGAGAAACAGAAAATCTAACTTCAGTCGGTCAAAAGAAATCTACTGTTTGATTTTTATTGTGGCTGTAACTATGTTCAGTAGTTGTTCAGAGATTAAGACCATTAACATGACCAAACAGACACAGTTAGCCTACATGGTCCACGTAGCTTCTTTTTTTCTAAAAGGAGCAATATAATGGCTTCACATAAATGGTGAAAAGAAGACAAAATTATCATTATGACATAAGTAATTCTTCTTCTGTGTTTTCACAGATTTTTTTTTTTTTTAAATATGTCCTCATTATCATTTAATTACATCTCTTTTCACAAGAGAAAGAAGGGGTATAATATGTAAACAGAATTTGTATCTGGAAATGAAATTTAGAAGTTAATTTTAATTTTCTTTTGTAGAAATCATGAAACAAAGCAAAGACTGCAACATTAAATCATGACAAATGAGAAATCCTGACAACAAATTGGTTAAGTGATTCCACATTTATTTACATTACATCAAACGAATTATCTCGTGGCTACATGATAATTAATTATTGCATAGTTTTTTTGAATTTCATTCGTTTGCATTACAACACAATATTTTCACTATAACTGTCAAGGCTGGCAGGACGGACTCAGGCGCACACTGAGAGATACAGTTAAACAGTTCTCTGTTAATCCACTACGGGTGCACTATATATAGGTGGGGGGAAAAGGCCAGGGGTCCAGGGGTCCACAGGGTCAGGGAAATACAAGATCTCCACACACGCTCCGCTCCCCTCACTCCTCACAGGGCATCCCTCGCACACAAAACTCTATCCCTTCGCAGGGACCATGACAATAACACAACCAAGCTAAAAAATATGTTGTTAAGCATTTTTTTGAATTTCACTCACGTTTAACTCAACTCGTCTTATTCCAAATATACACAGACTGAAAAGGTACCCCGAGATGAATATTTAAGAAATGTGACCCAGTCTTAGCAAATGAAACAGCACAGTAAACGGGTTGCACAATCTCCTTGATTAAGCTGACACTCCTTTCACTGATCTGTAAAGAGGGAGAAAAGAGGATTAGTATTTTTAATAACCAGAGTTAAACCAGAACTAAGTCATGTTTTGTTGTACAAGATTCATCTGTGTTCAACAACTATGTTTCCTACCACTAGGTGGTGACAAAGACATGATT
>CAKLIZ010001298.1:21237-42111 GCA_922035795.1 Oreochromis mossambicus | reverse complement strand
GGTGTGGATCGCACTAAGTATTACCGCTACCTTGGATCCTTGACGACCCCAGCTTGTAACGAGGCGGTGGTCTGGACCGTTTTTAAGGAACCGATTAAAGTCAGCAAAGATCTGGTAGGTGTTATTTTATTTCTTCCTTCTGTCTTTTAATTGTCATTGCTGCAAGCACAGATGCACGGTTAGTGGTTCATGGAGCTAACTGGAAACAAAAAATGTCTCATGACCAGATTGACCTCTTCAGCACCACACTGCACTTCAACGACAGTTCGTCACCAATCATGATAAACGTCTACAGAGGCCTGCAGCCTGCACAGCAAGTCTGGACTCAGAGCATCAAGGCCTCCGCCTCCACAACCTGCTTCTCCCTGAGCCTGCTACTTCTCAGTCTTGCACTGAGCTGGAGTTGGAGCTAAAATAGAAAGAGGATGTCATCAACAACTTTGCCGATCAACCCGTTGCCTCACCTCAGTACATGCGTTCTTTCCCCATTTAACTAAAACTGACTGATTTCTAATGTAGCTCTTTGTTTTTGACATAATCACAAAAAGTGTGAAGAACAACTTATTAAGGTGAAGGCTACTTCTGCGCCGATCTTATCTCTCAATGCTATCTCTTGATTATGGCTACCTGTGACCAAGCTTTTGCCCGTTGTCAGATTTGAGTCTATATGATGAATGCACCTCGTGCATGCAACGTTTACTTTAAGCAGTGACATCGACATGTTTTCATTTTGCAAAGCCATATGGTCTGAGCAACTGAGACATGTTCCATGTCCGTGTTGAGCTGCCAGAGCTACATGTGGGTGACAAAGGGATACACTTGCACTATCTACAGTGTAGTTCCGGTGGTTATGAAATCCAGCAATATCTGCCAAAATCAAGGCAGATAAGAATGCCTTGATGTTGGCACATGCACCTAGTTTAGTTTACCAAGCGGTGATTGAAGGATATGGTGATTTTTTTTTGCCGTTATTTTTAGTATTTATTTTAAACTATTTAAACTTTTTTTTGCCTCCATCAGTGCAGCCACTGCTGCAGTTGATGTGCACTGGTAGCTAAAACCACAAAATGGAAAAGGGAAACATGCTGATTCATTTATGAAATTCATGATATGAAAGTTTTGTGTGTTACTTTCTCAGATGAACAAATGATTGATCAGTGATTCACATTGCTTATGCCCTTAATACTGTACTGTGTTGCTTGAACATGAAGAAACCTGTGACTTTCTTGGTCTTATTAAATGGCATCTAAAATTATTTGTGACTGTTTTTGCAGTTTTACTGTCTTTTTTTAATTCTTGGACGTTTCTGGAACTTTTGAAATGATACATAGCTGGGTGGAGTCCTTATCTGCATTTGTTACACTTAACTAGGACAAACTGTCTGAGCTTTTGAGAGCTTTCTATTCTAGTTCACAAAAAGTGCGTAAACAATGAACTTTAACACAAAAGTCCCCAGTTTTATTCTCTGGTGGCTTAAACCCTGCCAATGTTTTGTTCACACTATTTTTAACCTTACATAACCCATGCCATTTGCTAACAAAGCAGAGTAAACAGACCTGTTTAAACTCAATCCGTCTGAAAGATTTGGCTGTTTTTTGAATCAAATGTGTAATGGTTAACCATCAGTGAAGTTGAAGAAAAGGCGAAGGCCATTGAAATACGTGTGCACAATGGCTCCTGTCAGAATTGCAGTTAATATGATTTTAACTAAGTGAAACATATTTCATTGAAAAAAAACTTTCAGAAGAAGTATCTGTACTTGGTCTCCTACATCTTGTCCCTGTCATCTTGCAGGTTTGTGTCCAACATTCCTTTTCCTTTTTCCCATCTTCTGTCTCCAGGCTTTAAGAATTTACCAGAATAGAGGTTTGATTACTGTCTACCATGGAGAGCACGAGAGTCCAAATGACTTTGACACTGTCCTGCTTAACCCTTGTATGGTGTTCGGGTCTATGAGACCCATGCCATTTAGCGGCCGTTGCCCATTTAGGCAGTATATACCCTCAAAACCATAAAATATGGTATAAAGATATGTACATTTGATTATAACTGATTCTCCAAAAGTTGAATCTGTTCATCTGGACGTAGCGTTTTGTGGGAGAAACGTTTCGTCACTGATCCAAGTGACTTCTTCAGTCTCAGCTGACTGCAGGTTTCCCCAAACCTTATAAACAGGACATTTGCATAATGACTGAAACCAGCCCACAGAAGGAACAATGGGCTGTCAGGTCAGTTCTTTAATCATAATGATTAAGTTGCTTAATCACAATAAGTCAGTTCCTTAATCATAATCATTATGATTAAGGAACTGACCTGACAGCCCATTGTTCCTTCTGTGGGCTGGTTTCAGTCATTATGCAAATGTCCTGTTTATAAGGTTTGGGGAAACCTGCAGTCAGCTGAGACTGAAGAAGACAGTTGGATGAGTGACGTAATGTTTCTCCCACAAAATGCTACGTCCAGATGAACAGATTCAACTTTTGGAGATTTACTTTCCTGGATGATTGAGAATGCATCAAGACATTATAACTGATTTTATTTATTTTTTTATAACATTTTATTAAAAAAAACGAGAAGCACATTAATTAATAAATGTGATCGAACAAAGGTAAAGGGAAAAAAAATAACCATGTTTGCTGTTCACATGGCTCGTAATTGGGATGAAGTAAACATCTGTTGAGTAATTTAACATAAAATTATTTGATAGTGTTAATTGGAAAGCCAAAACTCTAGCGGGTCCACCAGACCCATGAACACTGGCTGAGTAACAAAAATACAAAACACCATACAAGGGTTAAAACACTTGTGCAATATAAATATATAGACCATAATTTTTCAGCATAACAGCAGCATAAACTTTTTATCCTTATTTAAATTTTTGCCGTGTTTGTGTTTTTTCCAGGAAGTAAGCCGCGTGCATTAGTTAAGGCCAACCCTTATAGTGATGAGCTGAAGTTAGCAGTCACAGTGAACAGGGTTGACATTGCCGAGAGTGAATTTTTTGATGGCGACATCCCATGCAAGGTGAGGAGGGGAACAGATGTCTCATAGATGTTACACTGAAAGAAACACTAAAAGGTAAATTAATAATGTGCAGTTATATCAATTTTGACAGATAGATCAGTTTAAATGTGATTTGCAGAGGAATATTTGGCATAAAAAATATTGACCTGTCTTAAAACATCATCTTACCTTCCTCCAATTAAACAGTACGAAGATTTTAAGACTCAATGACAGATGGCCTGATCAATGACAAGCACCGGTTTGTTCGGTTTTTCACTGAGAATGGTTTGAACATTGTGGACTACCTAACTTATGATAAGCTGTAAAGTCTTTATTGCTCTTTGCCAGATGAGACCTTGCTCTATCAGCTACTACAGCACTGCCTAGAGGAAAATATGGCATCTGCACAACCATTATCAGAACAACAGAGTTCATCCTCAAAAGTAACGGCAGATAACAATCAGAGCAGACCAAGGAGGGAGTGAAGCCATGAAGGTATTCTGAACTTTTTAGAAGAAGCAGACAATGTACTTTTGGTGGCAGCATTTTTTTTTACAGTTGACTCGTGTTAGGGTTGAAAATTTTTGATTTTAGATTTAAATTATTAAATAAAGCTGTTTTAGTTATTTCATTTATACACGATGCAATTCTGCTCATAATGAGTTGGCGCTCCGTGTTTTGAGGGTCACGGAGCGGCAACTCGTTGGCGAAGACTGATTGGGTGACTGGGCTGAAATATTGAAGAGTGGACATAGAGCGCTTGAGGGTCCTTTTCTGCTGCACGCTTACATACACATGATAATGGTTTTCTATAAGTCTCTGGGTCAGAGAGTCCGAACAAGATATCCCGAACTAGACCTTAGAATCAGTGGAAGAACAGTAGATAATAACATTATCAAGGCTAGGAAGGGGTTGTTTTTCTTGGCGTGGACATTCCGTGTATCAGTGGCTGCACTGCCTCCATCCCTGGGCTTCACTCTTCCTCTGGGCTGTACTGCAGAACCGCAGTGAGATGGCCCTTTTCTTCTGGTAGATGGTAAAAGCTCTGAGGTGAATTGCAAGGGTAGTTGATTACTGTTCAGCTGTGAGCTCCAGTGAGCCCCAGAGCTCACTGCACTGCACTATGTGAATGAGCCACAACAAGATGCTATCACATCAAAGTTGTTGGAGTTGGTCATTTACTGTATTAATTATTGTTTATGATCTGTTTTAATACGTTTGTGAAGTGTCAATTGCTGAAAATAGGGTTGGGGCCGTGATAATTTTTTGACCCCCTGCTGAATTTCACTTCCCCAAAAAATAAAAGGTCTCAAATTTTTATGGCAATGTCAGTTTAATGGAAAGAGACAGAAGAAAACATAGAAGATATAAACTGATTTGCATGTCTTTTGATTGAATAAGTATTTGATCCAGTCAGATGCAGTCTGTGTGCACGCACGGCATGCAGATTATAATCAGTCAATCACAGTATGAACTCAGTATGTGTATAAAGCACACCTGTCCACCTCCATGGGCTCTCCAAGGACAAGACTGTAGTTTAGCGTCAGTTATGGTTTGCACCGGTCACCTAATTTGTGGGCAATGTCCTGATGTACTTCCTGTTTCTCTTGCTTTTCACTGTTGGTGGATTTCTAGCCTCCACCACCCTCCGGTCCAGCTGCTACTGAGTATGTGTTGTACTTCTGGGTATTCACCCTTGTTTGTGAGGAGATCTGACAGGAGAGTGTAGAGAGACATCTTACTTAGAACTTTGTTCGCCAAAAAGTTTAGTAACTGTATAAAATTTCAAGTGAACAATTGAATGCAATAATATGCACTTAATTCAAATCTTTTATTGAATTGCACATAGTTGAAAGACAATATATGTAAAGCGCCATTTCAATACAGTGGTTAACATACTGTCCTGTCAAGATGGACATTAAAATAAATAAATATATAGAATATTTTTCATTTATCACTGATTTCATATGAGTTAACAAACACACAGAAAATTAAATAATATATCATAAATTAAAATCTCATTCTTTGAATTTTTAGCTATTCTTTAAAATTATGACAACACAGAAAGTCTTTTTCTGTATTATCATTTGTTTTTCTATTATTATTGTGCACTTTGAAAAACTGAATTAAGAGGCTTCAAGGTGCATGTATAAGTATGCGTATAAGCATTATTATCATAATAAAGTATGTTGATAGTTGTTTGTTATTGTAGTTTTTGCTTTCTAATGATCTGTTAAGTTTATTTTGTCTTCTTCAAGACAATTTTTTGGGGGATGATGTTTGGCCTCAAAGGTTCAGACTCTACATTCAGGATGTCTTGTATAAATGTGATCTCACTGCCATCAGCCTGTTCATAATCAGGGCAGTATCCTTCCTCAGAAAACTGTTTGGTGTTTGATCTGAACATTTTGTCCACATTGCAATGTGTTAATTAAATTATTTCAAAACGCTCACTGGGTGTGTTGCAGGTTATTGTTAAAGTTTCCACAACATAATCAAAAACATTTCCTCAATTAGCAACCAAATGTCACAGGTTAATTTACAGGTTTGCCACCAGGTGGTGCTGCTACCACACTAATTGAGTGATACTATGCTTGCGTTTCAGGATGTTCCACCGGTCATGAATTTGACCAGGATGTCCTTTGTTTGGACTACATGGTCTTCACCCTTCGCCTCATTCACATTTTTACCATTCACAAGCAGCTGGGGCCAAAACTCCTTATTGTAGGAAACATGGTGAGACAGTTACCATCAGTTGGCATTATACGAGTGGCACATGTTTAATAGTACAATGCCAGCAATAACACAACAATTTCCTCTTCTTCCTGAGCGTGTGGGTCATGGTGTATGGAGTTGCCAATCAGGCACTGATCTACTCCTACGACCCAAACCCGAATTGCATTTTTCTAAAACCTTTTCTACATGCCATACTTGCATATCTTTGGATACGGCTCTTCCATCAAGGAAGAGATGGATGGTACAAGTTTTTGTGCAATTTGCATGAAAAGAGAGTAACTGGCTGGTAGTGATTCTGCTAGTCGTATATCTTCTGGTCAGCAACATCCTGCTAATCAACCTGCTCATTGCCACGTGTAGGTAAAGAACCAGTCTGTCATTATGTTTCTCTGGCTGCATTCAGATATTGGTTAGTTTTACTTGACTCAGTGGCTCTGATCTGCTTGTGTCACAGAGCTACACTTTCTCTGAAGTGCAGGAACACAGTGACATCTGTACTTTCTGTGGCACCTCGTTTCATTACCATCTCACACATCAAAGTCTTTATCAAGAGGATCATCCACAAAGTGCCCTCTGTGAAGATCCACCACTTTGGTCAGTATTGGATCAGGAGCCTTTAATGCTATAAAGTTATTAATTTAATAAGGTTATTGCCTTATTACTTTAAAGTAATGAGTGAGTAAGCCACAGTTGAATGAAAATGGATAACTCTAGTTGGTATTTACAAATGAGTCATTTTGTGTTTTTTAAGTAGTGGCTCCCTTGTTCTCACCCAGTTGCTCACTCAAAATTGAAGCGTCTAAATGAGAATGGGCTCATTGTTCACTTGTGCACTGACGTCAGCTTAGCTTTGATGAAAACATGAAGGCTAAAATGAAAGGTTATCATTTTGTTTTTGTATCAATGTTAGACTTAGAAACAAAGGCAGCTAACATATTATCAATCTGAAACAATTCAGAAGGAAGACTTCCTAACTGCTCGAAACAAAATCCAGAAAAGCAGCGACTCAGGAAGGCTGAAATTGATGTCTGCCAAGGGAGCACACCTTCATGGACCGCTGTAGCAGCAAAAGTCCATTGTGGATCCATCGTGAAGTAAATGCATTTTTAGTATTTTTTTGATATAGAGTAGATGGTATGCTTAAACATCTGACTGAAAGCAGAGGGTTTGAACATAGACTACAGGCTCAGGTAAAACAGAAGCATTTTTCTGAAGCTCTCACTTTGTCATTCAGTACCCTTTTACTAATTCCTCATACATATGTAGAATTGCTGTGACAGAGCATGTCTGCACAGTCAAAGTATTTTATAGAGAGATTACACCACTACATAGCAGGATAGCTTTGATTAGCATAATAACAGAAAAGTGGAACATGGGGAAAGCTGGGTTGGCTGAGGTCAGAAATAATGTGGGTTATGGTAAGTAATGCTAACTTTATTAAAAAAACAGCCAGTGGGTTTGGTTGTGTATCAGTTAAAATGTTTTAAGTGAAGTAGAAATGAAAAGTAAGTTTTAGCAGGGCTGGAAGGTGAATTTTGGTCACTAGATGGAGCCAGGCTAGCTGTTCTATCTGCTTTCAGTCTTTATACTAAGCTAAGCTGTGCTGGCCTCATGCATGCCTTTGATGATGCAGTTTCCTTATTCAAGATCATTTTCTCCAGTAGGAGACAAAAAATACCTTTACTTTATTCCATTGTAGACTTTTATGACATTATGCTCTTTCTTTTCAGATGGAGCATTACTCAACTATCCTCAACTGGGTTGTGGATACTTTAGCACAAGGAAGCAAATTCAAACCTCCTCGTCCACCACCTGCATTACGAGGTACTTCCCAGAATTTATAAATCAGTAATGCTTACAAAACAAACTGCATGTTGAAAAAGTCACACAGCTTTCACTCAGGTTTATTTCAAAATATTTATTGTTTTTGCCTGGAGGCCTTTTTCCACCTCTCACTTATCTTGCTCTATCTATTCTTCTTTCTTCTGTATAGATGTTGTTCCCCTTTTCTTCCAATCAACTGGATTTCAGCCTTAAATAAAGGAGGACACCTTCAATTCACTCAAATTTAGGAGGCAAAAAAGAGACACATTCTCATTTGACAGCTTCCATCACCATCATGACCTTCAGTGAACTGTTACGTTAGATAATAAACACTGATAAGCTGAAAAAGGAAAAAAATGTAGCGTACAGACAGTCCCAGATACTGCTAAATATTTATGATGTGACAATATGCATACATTATGTAAGTGAACAAATTACATCGCTTTAGTTTTAAAAGGTCTTACAGAATTTTTTACATTACAGTCTGATTTCCTGTCATGGTGCCTGTCAGGGGTTAGATTAAGAGCACATTAATACTTTTTGCATTCTGTTACATTGCATAATGTGCCATATTTGTATGTCTGCAATATTGTTCTTTTTAATAAAGTTGTCATGCAGTATAATGAATTGATTTTTACTATGAGTACAGAATGATTTGTTGTTGAAAGTTAGGTGAAAAGTTAGCCAAGCATAGCTCAGCCAAAGATTGGTAATAATAACTACGCTGACTGTTACACATCTCAAAAAGTGGTACAGGAGTGGAGAAAGTACAGGAATCATATTCAGTACAATAACCTGGACAAACAGACACATCACAAATTAAATACAGTAGTTTCTTATCAAAGAATGTACTGTAGAGCTGTGGCTTGTTGTACAAAGGCAACATCTTAGAAAAACTAAACTACACGACACAAAAAAAGTAGAGACAGGCACAGGTTCACCAGTCAGCAAAAAACTGTTTACAAATTGAGCAATTTCAGAATAATGTTCCTCAGTGTTACTCTGCATAACATTAAAAGAAACTCTAGGAAACTGGAGGAATCTCTGTGCACTAGTGACAGAAATTTAAAAAAAAAAAAAAAAATCCAAGATCTACATCACAGACTCTACATATCTCAGTGAGCATGTGAAATGTCAAAATTCATGACAGAACAATTAGAAAAACGTATGGCTTCTTTGAAAGTGTTACCAGGCAAGCAAAAAGCTCTACAGTCTATAAGGAGCATGGCACCATTGTTTAAGTTGCATCTGAAGTCTTTTGGAAAAGATGAGACCAAAGTGTAGATATTTGGATTGTTTAAATAATTTCAGAGATTTTTAAAGATGACATCATTTTATATTATGTCCTGATACATAAAATCTTAGAACTGAAAGAAGTGTGCCTTTTTTCACATGACTGCACTATATAAAATATTTCCTTCTCTCATCTAATTCTTGACACAAAATCAAAATGCTGAGTGAGTGAACAAATTCCACTGTATCAGGCCTGTCTGGTTACTTAACCCTACAAGGAAAAGAACTCAAGGGTGAAATGTAGGTTTCTTTTGAGTTTGTTTTTTATGCAAATGACACAATTATCTATTGTTCAGCTCCTTTGTTAGTACAAATACTTGAAATTCTTCAGTCTGTCTTAGATGTTGTTCTCCAAGTGACGACAGATTCTGTAATGTTTTTTTTCCCTTTATTGGATTACTGTGGTCTGCTCTTTATGAATAAACCAGGTCGGTACCTAAAGAGCCTACCTGTCACTGTGCTTTATGTTTTATTACTGGCTGTGAAAATCATGTACATGACTGTTCTCTGTATGCTGATACGTATATGTCTATATAGCCATGTGTCTGTATATGTGTCCCCATTGTGTTTGTCTCCACTTGTCTCTGCTGAATATCAGTTGTATTAATTTCTTTGTTTGTTATATTGTTATGTGTTGTATTTGTTGGAAGTTCTGCCTCCCTCGTGGCCAGGTTTCTCTTGAAAAAGAGATTTTAGTCTCAATTAAACTTTTACTTGAATAAATAAAGGATAAAAATAAAAAAATGTTTTTGAAGGTTATAATTTAAGTGAACTTGATGAACGAAACTTTCCCATTTGCCATCAATAAATACATTTAAATTATGTACACAACGTGGGAGTGTGATAGTTAGACAACTATCATGCTGGTGCTGAGTTTCAGTCCTCCATGGCTTCATTGAAGGTCAAATAGTGGAACAATCTATTGAAGGAGCCTTCACTGTAAATAGTTAGCCGCGCCACCTGTCAGTTGCAGGAGGAGCAGTTCACACTGAGAGGCAGTGTCATCGCTTTCAGCCTGGCTGCTCTTTGCTGTACGGTAGCTGACTGTGGCACTGTAAGTGTAGACTTCTATAATGCTCCTAAATGTAAGTGTTCTCCTCCTGCTGGCTCCAAAGTAAAAAAAAAAAAAAAAATGAGTACAAACATTCTGTTGTTCAAATGGCTATTTTGGAAACCACTACATGTTCACAGTGCTGTGCTTTCCATTTCCTTGTATTTACACAACCGCCATAAATCATATTGAGATGTTTTCACTTCCTTCAGGACTGGCAAGAAGAAATTAATTTTGCTGTGTAGAGTGTGTTGGAAAGGTTATTGTTTGCACTAAATTAAGTAGGAGATAGTGAGAAGAGTTCTCCAAAAATTTACCAACCATTAATCTAATGAAACACACACACAGTATATCTATAAAGTTCTACTTCTTTCCTGAATAGGTTGGGAACTATGACAACAAAAGCTGTGTATAGAACCAAAACTTCATTTTCAAATTATTTAATTTTTGTAATTAAGCTTTCCATTTTTTTAAGTCACTTATTTTTCCCCACCCTCTTACAGTTCAGTAGCCCCCTCCCCCACCCACTAAAGGCATACACCCACCTCTCTAATGCTCTGTGTTAAGGGCATCAGGAGCATTCTTCCTCGACATGTGCCTCTGTCACTCACGTACATGCAGCCACACAACTACAGCGCACACACAGTCGTGTTTTCACTGTCCTCTGTGTTCTCAGTACAAGGCTGGCACACTGCTCTCTGTGAACAGAGTTATTTTCACCCCGTCTCTCGGGAGCCTGAGAGAAAGACCTGAACACTCTGCCGAAATCAGTTGCGGCTTTAGCAGCCATCGACTGTTTTGGTTTTTGGTGGAAGAATAGAGTGAAGAGAGTAAGACAGTCCTCAAGTTCCAAAGCTGCATTTCTTTCAAGATGGAACCTGTGAAATTTTGGGTAGTAGGGCTCCTGCTTGTGCTGCTGTGCTCAACCCAGGTTCCGTTTTCTGCTGTAGTAAGTGCCCAAGACTTGAACGAATTGGAGGAAAGCCTCCATGTTAGAAATGCTGAGGAGGTTCTGGCTGAAGAAGCTGAAACAGCCGAGGGTGGTGATGGCATTGAGGATGATGATGAACATGTAGAAGAGGAGAAAGATGATGAAGACTCAGATGATGATGAGATAGAGACTGATGAACAAGTGGAAGAAGAAAAAGATGAAAAAGAACAGGAGGATGAGGAGGAGACAGCAGAGGAGGAAGCTGAGGAGGAAGATGACAAGACTGATAAGAAAGAGGAAGATGATGAGGATGATTCTGAGGAGAAGGGAGATGTTGAGGAAGAGGAAGAAGGTGAGGCTTCTGATGAGGAGGAGGATGCAGAAGAGGAAGAATCTGAAGAAGAATATGCAGCAGATGAGGATGAAGAGGAGGAGGTAGATGAAGATACAGATGAGAATGGCGAGGAGGAGGTGGATGAAGAAACAGATGAGAATGGCGAGGAGGAGGTGGATGAAGATACAAATGAGAATGGCGAGGAGGAGGTGGATGAAGATGCAGATGGCGAGGAGGAGGTTCATGAGGAAGTCCCAGCTGATAATGAGGAAGATGACGAGAAGGAAGCAAGAGAAGAGGATGACAATAAAGCAACTCAAGGAGATGAGGAAGAGGAGGCTGACAGTGCTGAAGAGGATACACATGAGGATGACTCTGAAGATGAAGATGGTGAAAACACTTTTTTTTAACCCACACACATTTTGAAACATATTAATAGTTTAGCAAGATACTGAATGATGCAGTATTTAAATATTAGTTACAAGAAATAATGAGTTTTCTTGGAACTCCATGAGGGAATCTGTTCTCTACAGTAGCTCTCTGTTCAGGTGACTGGGGTTACTTTAGGAACAATGTCATACATATCAGTCCTAAAATAGACTGGATTATCTGTGCCGTAGGAACCCAACAGTATCTAAACCACCTATTCCATTTGTTGTGCCAATGTAGCTTTTGAGACTTCAAACACCAAGCATTAAATACTTGGAGATTTGTCTAAAAGAAGGTGCTATACAGTTTAGGGCATATTTTAAAAGCACAGTCATTGCTTCATGCTAGAAAGAGAATGACAACAAATGATATTATGGAAAAATGGTACCTGTAGGAATTTTAGCTTTGTTTACACTAAAGCTACTTAGACTATTTTGTAAAAACAAACATGTCACATGATGTTATGACAAAAGTATAATACAAAAAAGAGACGGTCTGTGTCATACATACAAAAAAATATTTCACCAAGCAGAATTACACAGTTAGTCATCTAACTTCTAAATAAATGGCAGTAATCAGCACTTGCTAGAAAAGCATTTCTTGGATTGCTTGTTAGTATAGAGTTGGACTGACTAACACATAACCTGGGCTGCCAGTGAGCAGACTTGTCACAGGGGGTTTGATGTCAGTACAGACTCAGTAGTTAAAAAAGAAAAAAAATGGCCTAAAGTTGCTTGTAGTGTCAGCGGTTAACTACAAAAATGGCAAAAAAAGCGACTAAAGTAGCTTGCAGACGTGAGTCTTGTTGAATGGGGCGATCGTGGCTCAAGAGTTGGGAGCTCGCTTTGTAATCGGAAGATTGCCGGTTCGAGCCCGGCTCGGACAGTCTCGGTCGTTGTGTCCTTGGGCAAGACACTTCACCCGTTGCCTACTGGTGGTGGTCAGAGGGCCCTATGCATTTTCTACCCCACATGTATGTCTCAATGCTATATAGTAACAGAGCAGTCTGACATAAGATACATTCTGATACATTTTTAAGCTGCATTTTACTGCAACATTTGACAAATCCTGACTCTAATATCTAATGTTTGCATCTAAAGGATCTTTTGCTGTCCAGATCATTAAATTAATTTTGTGATTTCATGTTAAAGAGGAGGTTAAATAATGAAGTAAGACACATGGAGTTATGATCATCTTTTTTTCTTTATATAGACAATTTAATGTTCTACAAGATACACCTGACTCTTTTCCACAGTGTGTCTTGGCCTGTCTTTCTGCCCTCACCCCCAACCAATTGTGGCAGTTTGCTGAATGAGCCTAGTTCTGCTTTTCTCCTGTTAAAGGGGAGTTTTTCCTTTCCACTGTCACCAAAGCACTTGCTCATAGGGGGTCATTTGATTATTGGGGCTTTCCCTGGTCTTTAGCTTACAATATAAAGCGTCTTGGGGAAAGTGTTGTTGTGATTTGACCATTTATAAATAAAACTGAATTGAACTGAATAAAATACAGTTCTGATAAAGATGATTTCCTGAACCATTTACAGATGAGTCTGAAGGTAAAGACACAAAGGACAACCAAAGTGACTTAGATGAAGAGGAGGGAGCTGCTGACACTCCACAGTTCCACTCTGGCTCTTTGTGTAGTGTTTGCTCCATTTGTGAGGTAAAAAAAAAAAAATATCATGGAAATAACAGATTTTATTTGCACATCTGCCCAGTAATCACACATTAGAGTTGGGTTTCACATAATTTCAGTAACCTGCTACAAATGATTATCAGTCCTGGGTTAATTTGTCCTGACTATATACCATATGCACGGTTAATCAGTCTACCTTGTGGTTCCTTCCCATTTTGTAGCATTGCTCTAATGACTGTGCCAAGTGTCCGTGTGAGGAAAGAGATGAGTCAGATCACTGCGAGCACTGCCAAGTAAGCATCTTGATTTCAAAAGGATTATAACTGCTGTAATAATACACAGCACTTTGTTTCACCTAGTGCATCTTTGTGTTAATCCTTCTGTCTTTTTGTTTGTTTTGTTTTCCAGGGTTGCTCAACCTGCTACATTTGTCCCATTCTTTGTGACACAGTTTGCACACCTGGTAAGTGCTAGTTGTGTTTCTGTGGGGGTACTGATGTGTGTTCACAGATTTAATTAACTTTGGTTTGACATAAATGTTGTATTTCTTTTCAGGTGGTCTTGTTGATGAGCTAACTGGATCCCTCTTTCAGTAAGACTATTCACATTTAAAATCACAGAGATATTTTTAGATGCAGTATTGTTGCACTGTTGCCTTTACACATAGTTATGCTTTTGTTTTTGCAGGACTGTTGCCTCTCTGCTCTGAGCTCCCTGGGAATTATGTTCATTTGCTTATGTGGGAAACTACTCCCCTGACTTCACTACATCAAACATGAGCTTGTCTTGAAACAAAAGCAAAGAAATATTTATGTTTTAAATCATACTTAAAGCTCACTTGTAAGAAGAACAGGAAAAAATCAGTGTGCACAGGTTTTGCATATATGATTTCTTCTTTCTGCCTTTTTACTCTTCTTTTGTCTTTTTATTGTTATAAAAAGATATATAAAGGTTGACACACTTGACATGAATCATGCAGACAAGAAAATATATATAAAATACATATAAATGGCAAAAGCAGAGGTGTTTATAGGAATATGTATGACTGCAGTAGAGGCCAAAAGGAACATGAACATTATGAAAATTTGCAATTTCTCAGGTTTTGTCCTTTCTTGTGTCTTGCATCCTCTTAGAGCATAATTTAATGCTAAAACATTGTATTAACTGTTTTTGCATTATCCAGTAAATATTGTTGTTCTTTTGATGAAAATGTGTTCAACGTAGCTGATTTGTGCATCATGAGCATCAATTAGCTCCTATGATTCAATTGCTCCACTCTCATTGTTTCACAAGAAAGAATTGGGTTCAGAAGGGAAGTTGTGGGTAAAAGATTTGGTAAACAATAAGAACCGAAAGCCAGTAAGGCAGGTGTGCAAATGTCAGATGTCATGAGTTATATTCCTCAAGGGGTAATTCAGGCACTTAGTCTTACATAACACACAGAAACTTGTAAAAAAAAAAAAATCAAATTACCAAAAGGGAAAAATGGTCCAAATCAAAGCCGAAACTTGATGCCAACATTTTAAAAATCTTTTCTAACAAGTAAACATGAAAACCTGTCAATCAAACAGGGACCCTGCGATGCATGTCTTTTTTGTTAGCAGTTTGTTGTCTTTTAGCTCAAACCAAAACAACTGTGCTTATTTTGTCGACAGACTGCCACAGACCAAGAGCTTTAAAGCAGTACTCATTGTGACAAATGAACCAAAGTAAATAGGAAAAATTAATCTAGTGTACTCAGAAGTAAACATCAGAAGATTACATGCAATAATATTTTTTAAATAAAACAATACATTTTTATCTAAATTGGTAAGATCAGTATGATCTTTTTGAGATTCCCCGCTAGTTAAAAAAATTTGTTCATTTGTCAGAGACTTGGCAAATAAAAGAAAAAAACCCAACAACAAACAGCAACAAATTGTCAAAGTCACAAATGTTTTCATGTCAAGATCAAGTCTCTCACTGATCCACACAGTCAGTATTTGTCATGATAAACAATCATTTTCATTTGCCTGTATATGTTCAGTCCGTAACACGCCATGATCTATAATGTTTTGGAAAAAGGAGGTGTTGTGTGTTTGCTGTATTTCTTTTTCCGCATAAACACGAAGAGAACTGGGGCTAATGAAGCATAGTGATGAATGTGTGAGGACATGAAAAACCTGACAGAAAACCTGTTGTGTAGGTTCACTTACCAAAGTGATGTTTGTACAAACACAAGACTGGGTGACATTAAACATTACCAGGTAACAGACATGCCGCCCGTGTGATAACAAACTGCAAATCTCTGTACCTTTACCTATCAATACTTTGTAATAAGTTGACATATGAATGATGGACATTGATTATTGGGTTTTATAAATTTGTCTCTGCTGTTGACTGACTAGTGTAATTACTAATCATATAATCATAATTAACTGTGATTTGTGAATGTTTTGCGTATAATAGTTTTATTTTATTTGATAATAGTTGTGGATGGTCACACAATCACTGTAGTATTGACTGCAAATAGGCACTTGTCTGTAGGTATGTGTATCATTATTTTTGTAGGATGTGTCACATGAATAGAAAGGTTCATTCTCACTGTCAGTGACTTTAATTTGTTCCTAAGGACCCTACAACTATACAGTGCACTGGTTTAAATAAATAGTGTCACAGGAAATGCAGGAGAGTGGGTGATATCAATTTAAAAAATGTCATCTGAATATGAAGCTCATACCATCAGCTTTGTTTGACCTAAACATTGGATATGGGGGCTGAGTTGTCTGTTCGGTAATAAAAGAAAATCCACAAGATTGCATAAATGATAATACAAATTATTAACTTTAAACAAAAAACAGAGTTTAAATAAGTTGTGGCAGTAAGGGGCCTGTCACTGCACCAACACAGAGTTTTTTGTATAAGACCCTGCTTATATGTTCTCTTTTATTTTGTCTAGATTATTCAGAGGAGTAATAAATGCTAAGGGAGATTTTTCTGGACTATAAAAAATAAAAATATGTGATACTCGACAAAAAGGTCTTCTATTTTCTGTGAAACATTTCATAAGCTGAGCATCCGAACTGTGTAATGTGTCTGATGATTTTGCTTATTATAAAGCAATTGTTGGACACCATTTCTTCACTTCTTCCATCATCTGGGAGCAAATATATGATTTCATATTGTTTTCTTGCTTCTGTTTTATTTGAGTAGTTTCAGTTTTAATTTGAAGTAAATGGGTTTGAAGTTGCAGCTGGCACACTAAACTTCTTGGAGAAATCAGAAATTAATCAAACATCACATTGAGCCACGAACACTGATTTTTCTCTTCAGGAGTGAACAAATAACTTAATTTTGGCATATTTAACAAAAATAATAATTATGTCCTTTACTTTTTTCTCCATTCTTTTGTAAAACAGTATATTTAAAAATTAGATCATTAAAAATGTCATTTTGATTCAAACGTTTGTGGATACTAGTGGATTAACCATTACAGAAACATTAAAAATTATGTTTATTATTACCAGTATTGTTAATTTAAGGCAGCTGTGCCATAAACTGTGGACGGTGGTCTAATTAATCTATTAAGCACTGTAAGTGTTAAGGTTAAATCAGGCTTAATTATTTCACCTTTGCATTGAGCCTGTGCTCTATAGGTGCCTGAGTGATGTATCAATGAGTAGAAGTAATTTAGTTAGACATACTGACTTAACCAGATAACTAGTGTGCTCCTATTGATGCCTCTATTTTGAATAACATGTTCTGAATAAGGTCCAGCAACCATGTTGTGTGTCTCCCCTATACATGTTCATTGTTTATACACAGTGGGCGTCCTCCCATTGATTAGCATAGTATATATATAAATTTTGAAGCGTACTGCAGCAGTTTGTTACCCTTTTCTCACTGATGGACTTATTGGATGTGGACAAAAGTTTTTAATGTGACACCTGAAACCAACACATCACTTTTCAAACCTTGGAGACCTGAGACTGCGAGAGTAAAGGTAGCATGATTTGTCAAGATTTTAACAATGAGTACAGTAATATAATCAGCTTATCTGATCTTGAAAGCTTCTTCATGGAGTTTTGTAAGAAATGAGGATCACAAATCTTATCCAAGTGATCATTTGAGATTTTTGTGATGCACATTCTTCAGTTTATTCTGTCTTAAGGCACTTAATTGGGTTTCAGTTCAGAGATGGACTGTTATGTACTGAAATACTGGATGATTCACAGTCCACACTTGAAGCAGCTGAATAAAAAAAAAAAAATTTCAGCGGCCTTATAGAAAGCAGCAAACTAGCATTAACAGAAGGCCTTCATTACTAAGTAGTAACTAGCTATCAATGAGAGCATAACAGAGCTGCTTTCTCTTTCTCAAAATATAAAATCTAGAGCAAATGGATTTTTTTTTTAATTTTTTTTTATTGATGATTGATTTTCTTTTCACACTGAAGATGGATTATCCCACTCTTGTCCTGTACCTGGGTTTCTGGACTTTGGCAGCATGTGGTGAGTAAAATGTGTTAGTTTTACTATTATAATGATTACCATCATCCTTTTCCACTCGTGTTGAACATAGACATGTCATACTTCACTTTCTCCCTAATGTCACTTTTACATGTTTATACAAACAAGAAGCAGTTTATCCAGGATATGAATGAGCATTACTCAAGGCTCATATTTGCTGTATTTCCCTTTCAGCCACTGCAAGTGATTGGTGTTATCAAGGCTGTGGTAATTATCTGATAAACCTTTGAATGAATGATTTTCATCATATTTGGTTGACTTTGGTATTTAGTTTGCATCTCAATTTTACAGCTCACACTCCGAGTAAGTGGAAAGACCTGCCTAACAGTTTTTGTGGAGGATCAAAGCAGTCCCCTATTGATATCGTGACCAAAAATGTAACAACTGACCCTAACCTGGGAAACTTCAACCTCAGTGGTTTCAACTCTAAGGATGTCTTCACGTCCATTATGAACAATGGACATACAGGTACAAAAACTTACATATTTTACTTCATTTAATTTTTGAGATACTTTATTGCTAATACTGAAAATTAAAATGCATCATCCCTGTCATAATTAAATATGTTTATCAAAGTTTTCCATGTTACACCCATTTGTAGTGGAGTGCATGTTGAAAGGAAATGAAGTTAAAGTGAGTGGAGGTGGACTCAGTGGAACATATACCGCACTTCAGTTTCACTTTCACTGGGGTGATGGAAATCATCCGGGTTCAGAGCACACAGTCGATGAGCACAGATATCCAATGGAGGTACAATGTTTCTTCATCACTTGACATCTAAACTCCTTTTCGTTGTTTTGCTTTGTCTTATAAATGGTTGGAATCTCTTCCAGATGCACATAGTCACTCAGAAGGATGGTCTCACTGCCCCCCCAGAGCATCCAGATGGATATGCTGTACTTGGGTTTTTCATAAATGTCAGTATGTCCCAGATTTCACGCTGCTATTTTTAAATAAGCAACACTTACAAAACTGGTTTCCATTGAAGACTTTTAAATATTAACATAAATACACACTCATACATGATGCAGAGTTATGTTTGCCTTATCAAAGTAATTTTCAGGAGCATTTTTTCTGTTTTCTATAAAGGCAACAGATGCTGTGGACATGTCAGAGCCATGGGTGAACTTCACATCATACCTGTCAAACCTCACAGACAAGGGTTGGTCTTTTTTTTAATAATTAATGCAAACAGTAGTTTACAGTAATAAACTTTCTTTCATTTGGATTCCCATTGTTGTTGTAGTTAAAATTAAAGGTAAAAAAAATTGTGCAAATTGCTTTATGATCATATTCATTTATCCTTTTAAATTCATATGATATCCATTTGCTTAAAGTCTTTTCCATTCTAATCTTTTCACAGAGAGTGAGGTTCACTTAAACTATAGCATCTCTATTGATGACTTAATTGGAAATGTAAATTTGACAAAGTTCTACCGATACATGGGTTCCCTGACAACGCCTACTTGCAATGAAGCAGTCGTGTGGACAATCTTTCATGAGCCAATCCACGTCAACAGTGAACTGGTGAGTTTTCTTTAGCATAAGAGGAGCAAAGATCGTGTTTAGTGAATGTAATGGGATCTGTAAATATGAATGTTCTCTTCCTCGTTTTAACACAACGCAACTAACAAAAAACAATCCAAGCTGATATGAGAAAATGCTGAAAAGAAAGCTTCTTATATTAATTAATGTGCATTAGAAATTATTTAATTATTATTTAATTATTTAATTAATGCTAATCCTACTGAATAGCTTGACCAGTAAATGACTCATGGCAAATGGAATCCTTCTGTCTGTGTTGGAATCACAAACAGTTGCAGAAGCAAAAACTGAAATGTGCAGACATGCATCCTTAGAGTTACTGGTGACATACCGATGGAGCATACTGGTACATGCTGGTGTCTGCTTTGATTATTGTGTTTGATAATCATGCCTTTTTATTTATGTTTTTTTCTGTTGACTCTATCAACAAGTGAAAATGTTGGGCAAATGGCATGTGACTGTGTGGGATAAACAGATAATTCTGAGTCATGCAAATGTAACAGAATGACACGTGAAGTCTTTCTTTTCACCTTATCTACCTGATTATCTACCAGCCAACTGCAGATAGTGAGGCGTACATATGTCTATGTAAGCCCTATACTTGTCTGGTGGCTCAGCAGATGCATGACTCGTTGAATTTAACTTAAGGCATCAATGAGTATGTAAACCTTTTAGAACACTTTTGCGTGCATAGTCTGTAAGATTATAAAGCACCTCATCGGCCTGGATTTGACAGGCATGATAGGAGGATGACATCTGAGAGTATATTTTTGTGGAAACAGAAGAAATACACCACAATTATTAGAGTTTTGTATTTACTATATATTTTTTCCCTATTTTCTTTTCTTTCTTTTTTTTGATTTGCTTTCTTTCAGTAAGATTTCAAAACAGATTTGCTAAAAATTATATTGAGGATAATTGTCAGGGCAAGATTTAAGATGTCCAGAACCTGGATTACATTATGAATAAGGCAGCTAGTTCACAGTCTTAGTGACTAAATGCACCAACACGTCATTAGGTGGGGCATTTCCTTTTTTTAAAATATTAGACAATTTTGTGCATTATTATTATTTATTTAATTTTATTCTGAAGTGTAGTTTGTATTGTTGTTGTTTCAGAAAAGTTTTCTTTTCAGACTTCGTTTTTGGTGTGGTTTTACAAATCTATACTAACCCCAGTAGCCTCTTCCAAGTACCAGCTACTTTTTATGACATCAGGTCTAATTTTGTGCTTTTTTTGTATTCATATGTTAGAAAATCTACCATAGCTGATCTTGTCTGGCAGTAAAGCAGAATCACATGAACAGTACACTGACATAACAGCAAAATGGCCCATAATAAAGTGGGCTTCACAAATTTGCAAATCAAAATCTCTTTACAGATTTTGTAGAGTAAAGTGCTCTAAAACCTCACAAGAGCTGAAGGTTTTTAAAGGATGCCTCTGGTTGCAACTCATCTTGACATGAAAAAAGTGTCAGTTCAAAAGCCTGCATGTCTGCTTGTACAGGGTTACATTAGCACTTATGAAATTGACTTGCGGATGTGGAAGGGCGACACTGGTACTAAAATCTTGATATGGGTTTAAA
>CAKLIZ010001298.1:0-20837 GCA_922035795.1 Oreochromis mossambicus | reverse complement strand
AAAAAAACAAACAAACAAACAAACAAAGTTACATTTCCAAGCTTTTATTTTTGTGTTTGTATATGAGAGAATCTATCATAGCTGACCTTGTCTGGCAGGACAACCAAATGACTTAAACAGTAAACTGACATAACAGCCACAGGCCCTGTAGTAAATTGGGCTCCACTACAGATATTCAAGGACACAACCAAATTTACAGTTTTTTATTTGATGGCAACAACGTCAGTCAATCAAATTGGGATGAGGGCAACAAAAGGCAAAAAGTAAGTGGTACTACAAGAAAGCAGCTGGAAAAGGATTTTGCAGCTAGGTTAAATAGAAACAGGTGAGTAGAATATTTGGGTATAAAAAGAGTTGCTCACAAGCAAACATTGGCAGATGCTCACCAAAAACCGGTTTAATATCACAGTAATGTTCTTCTCCATAACACTGTGAGATATTTAAATATCTCATCATTTACAGTGCATAATGTCATCAAAAGATCTGGATAATCTGGAGAAATCACACAAGGGGAAGCACAAGGCCAAAAGTTGAGTGTTGGATGCCTGTGATCTTCAGGCCTTCAGGCTCTCTGCATTTAAAACAGTCATGATTCTGTTAAGGAATCACTGTCTGTGAACACAGTTGACCATGCCATCCACATGTACAGGTTACAACTGTCAGAAATGCTGCTGTCTTCTCTGGACCAAAGCTCATTTCAAATGCACTGAAGCAAAGTGAAAAACTGTTCTGTGGTCAGAGAAACCTAAATCTAAAATTCTACTTAAACAACATGGAGCTTCTGGACTAAAGAAGAGAGGGACCAAGTGGCATGGTGTTAGCACCCAGTTCAAAAGTCTGCATCTCTGATGGTATAGGGGTGCATTAGCATTTATGAAATTGATAGCTTGCAGGTGTAGAAGGGCAAAATTGGTACTTTGAAACAGGTTTTAAAAAGTGACATATTTTCCCATCTGGACAACATCTTTTCCAGGGAAGGCCTTGCATATTTCCTTATACTATATAGAACTATATACTGAATCTATTACCGCAGCTTGGAGTCTTAAAAAATGAGTCTGGGTGCTGTGGTCTGCCTTGAGTCTAGATTTTGATTTGTTGTTGTCATCAAATTCAAAATGAACTTTTTTTTCCTCAAAATTGTATATTTTCTATGTAAAACATTTGATACATTTTCTATGTTCTATTGTGAATTTTTTTTTAATGGTATGTTTCCTTGTTCTTACAAAAAAGTACAGGCTTTCTGAATGAGCAAGGCTTTTTCAGTCACTGCTTTAGGGAGTGTACAGTATGTCTGTGCTGCCAGGGCACTAGCTGATGTTAACCTTAACCTAGCCTTTGGTAATCTGTTCTTAGATTAAGAAGTTTCCCATGGAAACAAACCTGGATAATATCTACCGACCTGCACAACCTCTGTACGAACGCAATGTGTATGCCTCCCCTGGAACTCCTCTGCCTCCCTGTAAGTTGGAAAAAACATAAATGATTGATACATTTTTATGACTTTGATTTGGCACATTACATATATGACTGTTTTTCCATTCTTCAGATGAATGGTGTTATGATTCACATCACTGTGGTATGTATCAGCACATTTATCAGGAGAGTTTTATACTGAAAATACTCTGAGATCAGGATTTTGACTGAAAATGTTTTCTGCAAATAGCTGACACTCCACCTTCTTGGCACCTTCTGCCCGGCTCCCTCTGTGGGGGTACACATCAGTCACCCATCAACATTGACACAAACAATGTTGTGCCAGACAGCAATCTTGATGCCTTCGTATTTAAACATTTTGATGACAAGCACGCTATCAAGTACATCACCAACACAGGCCATTCAGGTTTGAAGGTTTTTTTTTTAATCATTCGCAATTGTTTTGGACATGGTTGATATAAAGGTTCTTATTTACAATATTACAGCATCTTACATTATTAATATCCCAATCTTTTTCATCTAAGTCAAAAGAGTATGTTTGTAATATTCTTTTTTTGTGCTGTCAAACAACTTTCAGTGAAGTGTGTGCTGGTGGAAAATTTGGTGGAGGTGTCAGGAGGAGGTTTGGGCCATGACTATACCACAGTACAGTTCCACTTCCACTGGGGTGATGCATCAGATACGTCTGAAGGCTCAGAGCATACTGTGGACTCAAAAAGATACCCAATGGAGGTAGTGACAAAGATTAAGCATCTGAAGCATTTTTCCCAAACACCCAGCCTGTTTATATTCCATGCCATTAATTCGGTCTTTTGTCCAGATGCACATTGTAACCAAGAGAAAGGATTTAACCCTGGATGAGGCACTACAGGCACCTGATGGCTTGGCAGTGTTGGGATTCTTTATTGAGGTAAAACCTGGGGAAGTTAAGCTGTTAACAGTAGTATATATGCTATATTGGTTGTCAAACACTTGGCTTATGATACACATTCCAAATATGTCAAAGAAAGCTAAATCTACGCTACACTCGAATTTCTGAAGGGATCTACAATGTGAACAGGGCAGAAGAAAATAAGTTAGACAAAATAGTTTCTATTTCTACCTGTCCTACGCACAAAGTTATGTGATCACTGTCTCAGGCACTCAGTGTCATCGTCTTAGAGTTATCTGATTAACAGTGCAGTTCATGCTGGGATGGGAATCTATTCCTAATAGTTAAAGTAGAAAAAACTATTTTGCACTCTATATTTGATCATTAGAATTCCACACAAATCTGAGAAAAGTGAAATAACATCTCTCAAATACAAAAAATATACAAATCTCTGGCATTAGCAATATTAACATATAGCTCGCTTTGAAGTCATATTTTTAATAAAGACTTCAACTGTCTTTTCATGGGGACATACTTGTGAACATAAAAATGATTAATCAATTTCCTAAATACTTCGCATTATCAATGTCAGACAAAAACTCTGGTCATAATTATGCAATCATTATCTGAGATGCTTTAAGCTACAGAAGTGATGAGCACCTTTGTGATTTTAAAAAGTCACATAAAAAAGAACATACTTCTGTATGATATGTTCTTTTTTAAAAATCAATCACTTGATTGATTTTTAAATTCAATCATGGCTTTCTGAAAATCCTGAAGCAATTGTTATGTCTGTAAAGAAAGCTTGCTGTTATTTCCAATATCATTTTTTTTTAAAGTGAGTCGTGGGTAAACAGTTTCTCTTAATGTCGATTTTCCAGTCTACCCCTACTACCAAGAGCAGCTCTCATGGGAGCACTTCGAGCAGCTCTCATGGGAGTACTGGATCAGGAACAGTAAGTTTCAGTGTTTTTGTTCGTTTTTATTTTAGCTTTGTTAAACTACAACCCATATATTTGAGTTTCTTTCTAATTATCCAATATAACTGTCTTGATAGACACATCCTACATCAGCACCAACATCTAACACAGACGCCTGGAAAAATCTGACCAGCTATCTCTCAAAGATACACAATATCGGTGAGCACACATGTGCTTTGTTGAACAGGAAAGCAAACTTCTGAATCAGGGCCCAAGCAGATCACCAGATGTTGTGCATCTTTGCTTCATTGTAGGCACAACAGTGATGGTCACAGATGAGATCTCCATTGATGACTTGCTTGGCGATGTGAACCGGCATGCATACTACCGCTACAGTGGCTCCCTAACCACACCTTTATGCAACCAAGCAGTTGTCTGGACAGTCTTTAAAGAGCCAGTCAATGTAGACTTAAACCTGGTAAGTTTTACCCATCATCCATTTTAAAAAGGTAATTTGCTAGCCTTGAGACCTTTGTATAGTATGCCATACAGATGAAGCAAAATGGGAATGATAATATATATGGCTGACATTCCTAAGTACAGTGGTGAAAATTACTGTATTCCCTTGGTATTGAAGTGTGTTTACACGATGAGAAGACTGAGGTTTAACAAGAGGCACCTACATTGGAAAACATGCTTTTTTGCAGTGGGTGTAGATCAGAAGGTAGAGCAGGTCATCCACTGATTGGAAGGTTGGGGCCTTAATGGTGGTGGTTAGATCCCCTAGCCTCTCCAGTCTGCATGCCAAATATTCTTGGGCAAGATACTAACCCCAAGTTGCCCTCTCATGCATCCATCAGAGTATAAATATGCGTGAATGATAGAAAGCACTTAAATAGACAAAATATAGAAAAATGTGCTTGTATGACTGGGTGTGAATGAGGTTGTATAAAGTGCTTTGTGTACTTGAAAAGTGCTTTATAAGAACTTGTGTGTACTAAATTACACATTTTTTTCCAGTCTTAAGCCATTTGGGAATGTGCTGGAGATTTAAAATGCGTTACTTAAAAAGTAACAAGGGCCAAAATATGATGACTTGATGACAGGCTCAGAACATGAATTGTGACACAGACATTTTAAACATTTGAGCCAACAGCTTGAAGTAATGAATAAACTTGAAATAACGAGTAATAATACTGATCACAGAGAGTCAGCAATGCACATTTCATTTGATATTCTGGTCAGGCACTGAAGTCTGTTGTCATTAGTCATCTGGGTCCAAACTCTTCCTTGGTAGCCAAACTCACTGAAGCAAACATCACTGTAGCATCACTGAGAGAGTGATGATAACTGTAATGCACAGTCATCAAGTAAATGCATATCACGTCTCCACAAAAGACGAATTCAGTGACCAAGATCAAGTATCATTGTGATAGTCTACCTTAATGACACACAGTTAAAAGCAAAGCATCTCTCAATACCAGCATGAAAAAAGTAAAATACCACACTTTGGTCATTGCACTATTGTGAAAAAAGATGCAATAATGTTTATTAATGCTAGAGTAATGGTAAGACTACATCACAGCACAATAATCTATGACAGAGTACACTCAAATCTAAGCAATTCACCTGCTCAGTTTCCTCTGGTGTGAATGACGCTTTCAGTTATCTGTGAAATCAGCTGCTCTCAGTATATCACTAATCAGTGCCGGGCAGGAAGAGGAAAAACATGTGACTGTCTTCAACAGTTCAACACAATCTTTGGCGATCTGTACGTGTATCACGTAATTTCACCTCTTCATCAACCCTTATGAGACAACCACGACAGGCTTCAACAGCTAGCAGATTACATAACAGGCTACACTTCTGCAACAATAAACCAGGGTGTGCATTCCAGTGCAGGAACATATACATCAAATAATGATATGACTTTTTTCAAGTGAATATTAAATGTGTCCTAAAGGATTTCTTTCATTCTTATCCACTAGATCAAGATGTTCCCCAATCAAACAGGATATTTCAATGTGTATCGGCCCACACAACCCCGTCATACAAGAACAATCCTAACTACAGCTGACCCTGCCGGTGGCCACGGGACCACTGAATCTGCATCCAGTGCTTCTCGACCTCTCTTATGTCTTCTGCTGCTGGCATGCCTCTGTGTCTATTTTATATAATTTGGACGTGTGAAGAACTGCTGTGAAGAATATATATTGTACTACACTTATTAATTTCTTTACATGTTAGCTTGGAAAGTGGTTTTTCATTGATGACATTTGAATATGTACTTTATATGTACTATATGTATATCATTATAATGGTTGACCAGAAATGCTGCTTATTAAACTTTGAGGGGATTAATGTCAAGTTGGCATGATATTAAACCTTGAAACTAGGTTGCCAAACAAAAATATTTCTGCGTTTGCTATAAAATAGCTGTTTGCTTTGCTTCAGCAAAACATATCTTATAAGAAAAATAAAAAAGTCAATCACTAATTAAAAACATGAATATGTTTTTAGTATAGGTGGTCATCTTGTATGTTTGCTATACAAAAATCAAAGAAAAATATATTTTTTAATTAAATGCTCGTGTGCTCTAGCAGTGGAAAATGTTTTCTTGTAGCCAGTTTAAATTAAAAAAAAAACACTTGTTTGAAATTGTTAAGTGTGATTCTTATATAAAGCTACAGGCCTTAGTTTTTCATGATACCATCATCCTGTAGTCTCCTTGCAATATTACACCACCAACATCAGCCTGAACCATTGACACAAGGCAGGATGGATATTGCCATGTTAATGTCAATCTGATCCATTTATCTATTTTTTAATCATTACAATGCACGACTTTATGTCACTCTGGATAAAAACGCATGCACAGTGTATTAAATGTAAGTTAAACAATTAAGCTATGACATTGAGGTACAGCTAACTTACTCCAATTAAGCTGCTTTCTTGTTTTCTTATATTAGGGTAATTACAGCAGTACTTTGTTCACCAGCTATGGTAGAAGGCACAGTACTTCCTGGAACATGCTAAGCATACTGTAAATCTGACTGACCTTAAGTTACTTTTTCAAGATAAGTCAACAGAGTAAGAAGTGCTTTGATAAAAGGTGCTCTCATAGAGGTACCTGTTAACAATGGTTATGACTAATGCTCATTCTGTTAATAGGAAGCATCTACTTGCATGACTAAAATTACGGTTGTTGATACGTTTAATGACAGCAGGATTAGTATGTCAGCCAAAAGAGAGTAATGTGGGCGTGGTATCTTTTGTCAGTTTGATTTTACTGTCAGCAAAAACTACAGTTGATCAGGAACCAGTCTAGGTGGACCATGTTACGTAGACATAGATAATAGGTAACCTGTCAAACCTTTATTCAATTGAATTACTTTTAACATTGAGCATAACCTTTTTTATACAGTGACTGACTTCATAAGGGCAATTTTCATTGTCCCATCTTAGACGGCGCTCAGGGTGCTTGATTTAGTGTGAAACCCTCCATAAGGAGCTTCCTTGTCTTGATTTCAGTGGTTTCTATCTTCTCCTTTGGCTAGCTTATTATCCCAGCAGGGTATATGATCACCAGCAGGGCGTAGGTGACCAGATCTTGTTCTTCCCATTCAGCTGACTCCTCTGGACCTGAGATTTGTGTGTGTGTAAACTTCAGTCCTTTCTTTTTGAAAACAACAAAATGTGAGGTTGTATAAATAAGTAAGTAAATACTGACAGTCAAGGATTAAATTAAATGGGAAGAACACAAATGAATTACCAACTGAAGCCTCATATACCTACATACATACAACATAATTTAAATGGTTAACTAGATTTCACCAAACAAAAATTTCACTGAACAACTGGTATTGAACTGGGACAAAAACAAAATTTTCATATACAATGGAATTCATATTGCATCTCGTTTTTATATTTCTTTACCACCTGATTTTTAAACATTTTTAAAAATTTGCATAATGAACAGTGCAATCTTAATTCCTCATCAGAATCACTCTAGAAGTTTACCCCACTGATTTTTCATTTGAGCAATAATCACATATTTATATATGATATATTTTTCTCCTCTCATTTCAAACAACCTCTGGATATAGTTTGGAAGGAGATCATTTTGTCCTTTGTACATGCAGTTTCATGAATATTCAGTTGGTTTGTTCATAATGATCTGATGCATTTATTATAGCTTTCTTTTGAATATAAATTAGATTAGTATTAGTTTTATGTTTCCCCAAGCCCTCTAGGCCATACATTTGAGTATTGGGGTAGCAATATAGCAATGATGATTAATGATTTTGATTTAATATTTAATATTTTTACATTGCTTGTATGGGCCTTCCAACATTATTATTCACAGTCAATTACCATTTCCAGAAATATACTTTTACACGCTCCTTCTATTTAAACGTCATTCATCACAATCTCTTTATGTGCTAACAGTGCATCGATTGCTTCCATATGTTCTGACGAAGTTGTATTTTTCTATTTTCCTACTCAGTTGTATATAGTATTTCTATTTCAATTTTATTCTATTGTATATATTATTCTATTCTATTTTATTCTATTGTATATAGTATTTTATTTTATTTTATTGTATTTTATTGCATTCCAGTGTTTTCTAATTTCTGCTACATAACTTTACACTTTTGCTGTAACAAAACAAATTTCCCACCTGTGGGACTAATAAAGGTCATCTTATCTTATGTAATGACTGGTATGTATTATGGTCTGATATCTCTGTGTTGGTGTTGTGTTTTATGTCATCATAACTGCTGAACCAGGATCAACATTGCAACTGGCAAATGACAAAGTCTGAGCATTCAGTTAGCATTAGCCAAGAAGATACAATCAATAGCAAACCAGCACGAGCAACTTGAACTTGGGTAACAGCAAACCTAACTCTTTGTTCTCCTTGGGTTTTATGCAAGCAAAAGGATTTTTTTCTTTTCCCCGTGGTTGGTCAGTTGCAATGTTAATCCTGGACCAGCATTATTATGATGATGCAGGAACAACAGCAACATATCACATCAGATACATGCATACAAGCACAAAACACACCTCTAGAAGAACAAATCCCCTTATTCCCCAAAACAAACATTTTCTCGACTTCTGTTTAAACTTCATAATTACACAGGATTTGTTTCCAAAAGCCAGGATGAGTATTCTGCTCAAAGATCTTCTTAGAAAGTAGTCTGAGTTAGCATTTTCAACTATATTCACAAACCTAGTAAAAGGATGTTCTGGGCGTGAGAAAAAATGAGAAGAAATGAGAAAACATTAGCAGGGACTTCCAGGGGAAAATTACAAGAGCAACTCTAAGCAAGCAATGGACTGAAATGGCCTGTAAGTGGCCTGTATTTGTATAGCGCTTTACTTAGTCCCTAAGGACCCTAAAGCGCTTTACACTACATTCAGTTATTCACCCATTCACACACACATTCACACACTGGTGATGGCAAGCTACATTGTAGCCACAGCTGCCCTGGGGTGCACTGACAGAGGCAAAAGGTGAAAGTAGTAAGCTATGGTACAACACATTCTTCCAAGAGGTTTGACTGGTTGATGAAACAAAAACAAAACAAAAAATAACCAAAAAATAGAAAAGCTGCCAGTGCCAAAATGAAGACAAACAGAGTAACACACTGTGCATGTGCACAATGTGTGCTTATGCAATCACTTCTTATAAGGCGATAAATCAAAGTACTCGTTCCTTCCCTGGGAAGGGAAAAAAACTCACCTTTAACAGGAAAAATACTCCAGTAGAGCCAGACACAGGGAGGGGCAGCAATATACCATGACTGCTTGGGCTGAATGGAAAGAGAGACTAGAAAGTCAAAGAAAAGAACACAAACTATGGGAGAGCGAAGACAACATTTAATGTCATGCAGTAGTGGCATGCACTGTTGTAGTAAAACGTTTACTTGCACTCATCATGGGCATGAGTGTCATGGTCATTTGGGGCTTTTATTGATTCCTTTGAGCTGTTCTTTTTCCAGGGTGGAATGATTATACAGCATACATCTTTAATGACTTTAAAAAACAAGAATTGGATGCACAAGTTTTAATTCATTTTTCTCTTTTCAGACAAGGTTGAAAGTACAGGGTCATATATATACATAACAGCCCCACTAATATTACATAAAATGAGACTTTTCGTAGCCACCAAAAAGCTTCTGGCATAATTCTGTCTGGATATTTGACCACTGTTCTGGGTAGAATTAGTAGATTTAAATTGATTAGTTTTCACAGATACACATTTTTTTGTATTTGAAAAAGGAAAAGAAGTGGCTGTGGAAAATTCCCAGAGCTCTCAGAACTCTGAGCTGAAATAATAACCTATGACACATTCTTTTAAGAGGCGTGATTGGTTGGTCAAATTACAACTTGTTTAAGTAAGACATTTTGGGTTCCCACAAGGAGGAAATTTCAGTCTGAGACTTCTAATGGAGCCAGAAGAAAAAAACTAGATAATAAAAGAGATAAAAGTAAAGAAAATTATTTTAAAAGGCGAAGATTTTGCTGAAATGAAAAATCCCCTGAAAGCATTCAATGTGTGGAAGGGACAGAAGAAGAAAAAAAACTAGGAAAAATGCTCAGGAGAAAAAGGGAAAAAAGGAGAACGACAAGACAGATTAATCTTTTCAGAGAAATTGTTGTTTGTTTGTATCCTTCCTTAGAGCGTCAGTGTGTCGGAGCAGATCACTTTAGCATACCAGAATTTGCTCTGCATGCGCAAATATTACATTTTGAAATACTGTTCGGGAATTTTGTACTATCCCAAATCTCAATTCTTGGACAGGTGAAGGATGCGACTGAACATCGCCTTAATCTGACAACCAACAAGACCAATTGGAAGAAGTAAAGCACTCTGCTCCACCAAAGCATCAGGTTAGGCATAAGACTCTCACCTTAACTTTGGTAATTCAGTGGTGAGGGAGGAATGCTGATTGAGCTCTACTTGCTCTAGCCATCGGTCAGTTCAGGGAAATAAAACAGTAAAGTGCTATCTATCTAAGTTTCCTTTTTGCACCATGGAAAGAATAAGTGCTAGGACCTGCTCTGATATGTCTTATCTGTCCAGAGCAAATGCAAAGTGTGGCAAATGCACAACTCCACCAGGACTGAAAAACAAATTAGAGAATAGAATTCTTATCTAGCACATCCATTATGAACTATATATGTCACCAGTCTCATTATGTCCAGTGTTTATTATGTTTTTTTTTCTGTTGTGTAGTACTGTCTCTTAGACAAATACTGGTAAGGCTGGATCAGTGTACACCTAAATCTGAGTGACAGTTCAATTCAATTTAATTTTATTTACATAGTGCCAAATCACAACAACAGTTTGCATCAAGGTGCTTTATATTGTAAGGTAAAGACCCTACATTAATACAAATAAAACAGAGAAACCCCAACAATCAAATGACCCCCTATGAGCAAGTGCTTTTTTTCGACAGTGGGAAGGAAAAAGTCCCTTTTAATAGGAAGAAACATCCAGCAGAATCAGGCTCAGGGAGGGGCAGCCATCTGACGCAACCGATCGGGATGAGTGGATGAAGATAGGATAATAACCATTATGCAGAGACGTGTATAAACACATAATGGGTGGAAAAGGTGTCTGACTTGTACTTCTCACCTGACTGGATTCCAATTTATCATCTAGAGGATGATGAAGAATCAGATGTTTCAGTTTAAAATGTATGTTGTGTGTCTGTTTTGTTTCTCATAACAGTTGCTATACACTGTCAGTGCCTATTCCATCTTGTTGTTTGTGCAACATTTGTAGATGTGATGTACTTGTGTAATCAATGAATAATCGAAAGGTAGGAGTGGAAAATGATCAGATTTGGCTCTTGTCTGTGCCAAGCTTACTTGGCCAAATGGAAGGTGTCACAGTATCATGTTGTGTCTCCTTATAATCTTTTAATACAGAATATACTTAACAGTACAAGGAAGGAATGTTCTGACTGTATCTCTTTTGCATTGTTTCTTTATTTGGGGGAATAATAGCTATAGTCTTTTTTTTTATTCTTTTTTTTTAAAAGCCCATAGGTTTTGTTTTTTGTTGTTGTTGTTTTTTAAACACAGGACTTCCTTCATGGTAAATCTTAAAATCAAATTATAGCAGTATTGAATTTTCATAAGATTTTTGTATGTCATCAAAATGTAAACCTGATCATCTTAGTATTGCAATTTTTACTCCACATGAGAACAATTTGGTTGAGCATATTCTTAAATGGAAAAAAAAATAATACTTGCAAACTTTCTTTCACCAAATTTCTAGCATTCCCCTGTCGCTTGCTTCCTCCTGATTTTTTGTTAGGAAGCTAAATGAAAAAGTTTACCACTTAAAGACACATCAACATCCTGTGGATTTTTTTAGTCTAACAGATCAAAACCAAAACAACATGTAAAAACAACCTCTCTTCAAATCTGAATGGGCATATGGACACCACAACACTTCCATATATGAGTGATACACACACAAAAAACACACGGGAAGTGACTGAGGTAGCTGAGTGTTGCAGCTTTAAAAGGATGCATTCAAACATTGACTCATAAGCAACACACATTTAATCTCAAAACTCTCTGGAAACAAAATACGGAAGTTTACATCAGATATTTTGATGTATCAAAACTACACACTTGCATTGTTTCCTTCAATGAACAGAACAAGCCAGAATTTCCAGCACAGGTTGAAACATGTTTAATCCAACAAAAGCTAAAAGAAGCCACATCATCATACTGTATGTCATTAAAATGGGCAGTGAGCACTCAAAATGTCATAATCTCACAACACGCCCAGAAACTGGATACACCCCCACCCCCCGAAAAAAAAACCCAGTAAGCTTCAGGATTTATTAGAATACCTATCACAGTTGATATCAGAGTTGCTAACCCATTAAATTACTTCATATGTGCAGTAACAATTTGGAATCAATATATGCTGACTTCATGCCACCATGAAAAGCTGGTTGGATACATAAAAATATGTAAGACCACTAAAAGAACCTACATTGCTGATGGGAGTGCCTGCACTGGAGAACTGAACAATGGAAGAAGGCTTGATCTGATGAATCAGGTTTTCCTTTGTATCATGCCTAAGGCCGGGTAGGTCAATACACTCCTAGGAACATATGTCAGCAGGATGCACAAGAGGAAGACGACAAACTGCTGAAGGCAATGTGATGTTTTGTTTGATGCTTTGACATCCCTGGCCCACTCCGGGTCAGGGATGAGTTCCTGCCCCAAGTGGAGGAGTCTAGGTATCTCGGGGTCTTGTTGACGAGAGACGGGAGAAGAGAGCGGGAGATTGATAGACGGATTTGTGCGGCGGCCGCAGTGATGCGGACGCTGTACCGGTCTGTTGTGGTGAACAGAGAGCTGAGTGTAAAAGCGAAGCTCTCAATTTACCGGTCGATCTACATCCCTACCCTCACCTATGATCATGAGCTGTGAGTAGTGACCGAAAGAATGAGATCTCGGATACAAGCGGCGGAAATGGGCTTCCTCCGAAGGGTGGCTGGCCTTTCCCTTAGAGATAGGGTGAGAAGTTCGGCCATTCGGGAGGGGCTCAGAGTAGAGCCGCTGCTCCTCCACGTCGAAAGGACCAGTTGAGGTGGTTCGGGCATCTGACAAGGATGCCTCCTGGGTGAGGTGTTCAGGGCATGTCCCACTGTTAAATATACATAACCCTTTCATTTTTAATTTCACCTAAATTAACAGAGGAGATCCTGTTCTCTTCAGTATCATTACCTGTGTCCAAATAAAACACAAAAACCTCTTAAACTCATCCAGTTTTAGAAGAAGAGTATTTTTTACGGAGAAGTTCTGAGCAATTATGAAATTATGAACGCAAGGCATAACTGTGAACTGAATGGCTTTAATAATTGGGCTTGACAGAAGACTGAAGCTATTACACTCTAAAAAATATTCATGGTGTTTGTAGGTAGAACTTAACAAAAAAGCATTTTTCTACTTAAAAAAGTAAGTTGTCTACATGTACACGTTTCAGTGAGTTGACTAATCAATGTTAAAAGTCAGTGCAACACAGAAATTAATAAACACCTCCTTAACTTAAATGTTTGAGTATATTGAACAAAATACTTTTGTCATCAATCAACAACAGAAAATATTAAGTTTGTGTAACATGTAAAAGTGAGTTTGAACATCCTTTGTGTTTGAACTGCCCATAACTGGACCATAACGAAAAAATAATCACAACTGCCATAAAAACAGAAGAAACAGAAAAAAACAGAGGTTGGCACCACTATCTGGTAAGCTTCTTGTTTTATAGTCTTTTATAAATATGTACTAGTTACAGGAATTTACTGCGTAAGTTTAGTCTGACAATGGCAGCTACATGATGTGAATTGACACTCTGTGTTATGCTAGTTGTTACTCTATAAAAGTAAGAGCGTTTGTCTTTTCTCCTGTTATTAATTAAAACTGTCAATTAAATCTGTCACTCTGGTGGTTACTTTGGTTAGCCATAGGTGTGTATGTGACCATGCATACAGCAGAGGGTAACCCCGTAGCATATGTTCGTATCATCACAGGCGTAGCAGTTGTCTGCATTCGTACAGCTTTGTGGGAGTAGAGGTGGGTTTCCCCTAGACTGTGTTCGGTGAGTTAACTAAGCATTGAATTCTAAATAGATTAATTACAAGTTATATTTGTACACTTTAAATTTGATGGCTTTAATCATAGTTTAGCATAGTAAAGTTGCTAAAGTTGAAGTTGTTAGCTAGCTTTCTTTTAGCTAGCAAACGTTCCTCCCAAATACATTGTCAATTTTTCCACTTATACTTAAAATTTGTCACTTGTCAGGGTGCATTTGGTTAGCTGATAGACCTTGCAGACAGCAGAGCATGATTATTGAACCTCCCACAATTACTCTGACATTTAGTGATGTAGACAGTTCCTTCAAATCTGCATCAGAGACCTTGGTCAATGCTTCAGCAATTTCAGAGACATCAGTCTCAGAGACATCGAGTGTGTCCTGTGGCACCAGTTGCTCATCTGGATCTCAGGATACAGTCATTCTTTCCTCACCTGAACATTTGAGTCGGCGTTTACAGCGCTGGCCTACCAATTTTTCTGTATCTCGCTTTGCTTATGACACAGAGCTTTTACTTGCTTCAGGAAATGAAATTTTCAAAAAGGATGGAACTAAACTTTACTCCACTTCTTCCAGACATCCCTGAGAAACTGGCTGAAACGATCTTTCAGTATGTTGCCTACCCAACATCTGCACAATTAGCAGATGTAGCTAAAGCACTTGTTCAACAACATCCTTGCCTTAAAGAACTGGGATCCTATAATGGATGCTATGGATGGCAACAAAGACTGAAATATAAAATGGGCAATTACAGAAGTAAACTCAGAGGGCTTGGGTGCCCTGAGCTGGATGTGAACTCTCTCAAAAGAAAGCAAGCACATGAGAAGACACCTTCAAAGAATCGCAAAAAGCCAAGAAAGCCTGAGGTGAACTATTTACCACTTCACCCACAAGGAGAAACAGAGGAAAGCTTGGAAAAGGAAAGACTGGAACTTCTTGATGAAGTGAAGAAGAGGATCAACTATCGGATCATCAGTGAAAAAATGGCCAAAACATTCTCGAATCGCAGACAGAAAGTTGTTAATCTGGCACCGCCTGTGAATGACTTCAGAAGTAGATGGCCTGCGCTTTTTGATGCAGCACAGGTGATTTTATTAAATAATTTATAGGATAACTTATAATTGTGACATTGTGCATTACATTAACACATTGTGCTTTTAATTGTGTCTTTTTTATTTTTTACAGATAAATGATGAATTCCAAAGGATCACCACTGTTAACTTGGAAACAACATTCATGGCAAAACTGGACCAGTATTCCACAAGAATAATGTCCCTGGTCTCTTCAAAAGGCGGTGCTGCAAAAATTAAGATTGAGCGCATCAGGAACATGTTGCAAGAGGTAAGAAAAAAGAAACTGAATATAACTGATAATCTTACACACCTTAAAAGTTAACTATCTAATTCATTATCTCAGGAGCATTGTTGGCTATCTTTTACTGAAGAGTGAAAAAGTGAACATCAGAGGTGGACAGAGTAAAAATTTGCTAAAGAAAACATCACTCAAAATATATTTGTCTGTTTTCTTTGTTGTAAGAGTCAAGGATATAGTGATGTATTTGTAACTTGGTAACTCAGATTGAAGAGAAAAAGTAAAACTCAGATGCATAAGTATTTTGCACCTCATAAGTGAGATGAAAAGACATTAATGTAACTTTTGGTCACATAATTGCAAACTGAGGTGGGTAAATTTAAATAGGTACTTTCCATGTCACACGTAACTTGACAATACATTAAGGTAAGTATGGGTCATATTACAAATAATGTGAGGAGAAAAACCTGAGGCAATAATTTGGAGTGTTACAAATATCTTCATCAACTGCACAATAAACGTTTATGAGGAAGACAAGTTACACAAATACATTAAAGAGGGTAGATAGGAGCTTTTAATGTTTTAATCACATCATTACAAGACTTGTCCACAGGCGGCTTTTTCCAGTTCTGCATCACATATCTCACATATAAATATTATAGTTGAATCCTTAGAACTCAACAAAAACTATTTGAAATAGTCTCCAAATCTAGGTTACATTTACTTTCACTCACCTTATCCTACTGCTAGCAAAGGGTGCATTGAAAGCAGGGCAGTATGTAACAGATTAAATTCAAGTTATAAAAATTAAATCGTTTATTTGTTAAAAACAAAAATTAAATCAATAATTAGCAAAACGCTAGTCCTATAAATGTAATATGTTTGACTTTTCGCCTAGTAAACTTTTTTTTTATTCTCCAGAGTTCATTGGAAACAAGAAGAGAGGTCACAATCCGTTGCCTGATGGTGTATCTGAAAGAGAAAGAGGAGGATCTCTTCAGAGAACAGCTGGTAGGTAAATCTCACATTGTTTTGTGTTATATTCTTAAATGGCACATAAAAAAAATGACATGTTTCTTTTTAACCTACTTGCCAGGATGGTGAAGAACAGTTCCCAGAAGAAGTGGTAAAGATCGTAGTCACCAGACGTGCAGCAGTGTCTCTTCCAGCCGTCGCTAAAATTGTGATTGAAGGAACAGCTGTCCTGGAAGACCTTGATGTGCCGAGAGCATGTGCCTTAATGATGGGACTTATATACGCTCTCAATCTGAGCTACCCCAAACAAGTAAAGAACACTCTAGAGGTATTCCAGAAGGTGTTTCTGGAACTTGATGGGCTTAAAGCCAGCCCACGGGTAATGTCTCTTAAGTACAAACTTCTGTCATAAAACAAATGTAATTTAGGATGCAATATTCAGATGTGCTGCTTCTTGTGTTTTTTATCCAGTCTTAGACAAGTGTAGTTTTGAGAGTTCATAATACGTATAACCTTACCTTTGGATTGTTGCATTGTTAAATATTAAAATGTTTTGTAATTTTCTTGATTCTGTGATATTTACCAAGTTGATAGGTTAAAGTTAATGTTTAATAATAAGCAGATTTGCAAAAACAAATTGCCTTACGTTGTAACGTTTGTTTTCTGAGGTATTTTAGAAGGGTGTGATTTAAAATTATTGTTATTTGGAAGACTTTATATATATATTTGCCGCTTTATTTAATATACCTTTACAAATCTTTATAGTGGTTCTCAAAATCGGTCATCAGGCCCCACTGCTCTGCTTGTTTCTATTAATAACTAAACACTGTTGATTGGCTGGTGTGTTCAGTTAATCAGAAGTTGTAGGCACCATTGTGGAGTAAGAAGAACGAAGTGAATTGCTATGTTTTAGCTTCTGATTCAACACACCTTGTCCAGGTAATAAACATGCTACATTTTCTTTTGTTACTGAGGTTGTTTGTGGAGGAATTGTACTGAAATACATTATTGTTTTTGCCCACTCATTTATAATTAAAGGGCTGCTGTAATGTTTGATTTATGTTGTATGACACAGAAGTGTATTACTTCGAAAATGTTATGCAATAAACTGTTTCATCAGTTGGAATAATTTAAATGGCTATGTTTGCATGGATAATTGTGAGTAGGATATATGTAAAAAAGTAAGTTAGATTAACTCAACTACTGTAATTTGTCAACTCAATATTACCAGAAGTTCTAAATTAATATTAGGTTGCTTAAACTTAATTATGCTTTTAGAGGTCAAAGTAAATCATGTTGGTTTGTTGAACCAGTTGAGTTAGCCAAACCTAAAAATTACTTGCTGGATTTACTTAATAATATGCAAAATTTGTAACTTAAAAAGCTGAGTGGAAATTGTTACCTCAATTTTTTTAAGTTGAGCCAACAAAACATTTTTAGAGTGTACCTGCAGGCGTCTGTGGTTCCTAGTTACATGAATGCAGTAAAGAACAGCATCATATGGGTTCACTAAAAACTGGTTTGGGGAAATTTGAAAAGATGAAAAAACATTCCATTTGAATGACGGTAACGATCAGATGTCTTGCTGTTACTTAACTGGATGCCTGATACAACACTCGAACTGTCTATCAATATGTCAAAGCTTTGATTGTTCAACCAGGATCATTCAAGAAGATGAAACTGTAGCACGCATCTCAGATTACTGGTTAGTGTAATTACCCGCATAGCATTCATTGTTACCGTAGTTGCAATGTGTGTCATTTAATTAAAATTAAAATGCTGCCATCGCAAACGAAAGACACTATTGATAGATCGAGTTCCAAAATTCAAAGCTGCATTCACATCTTTCAACAAAAAACACACACACAAAAAAAACTAATTTCATGCAGACCAACATAGGCAAGCGTAAATACTCATGAATGTTAAAATGCATACTGTCTAGAATTGGCTACTGGGTTTCCAGGAAAGATCCTACCGAGGGAAACACTGATATGTTGTGTTAGCAATCAGTCTCTTTACTTCCTCTTATTAATCATGAATTCACGCAATCCCACAAAAACACAAATGAAACATGATTTTTTTTAAAAATTACAAAAATTGACCAGTCGTCTTGTGATACAACATACATCCTCTTTATTGCACGACTCTGTGACCATCGATAACCGTGCATCTGTCCACAATTGAGTGTTTTTTTCCGTCGACTTTTTTTTTCTCCAAAATTGAATTACGACTTTAATCTCGAAATGTCGACTTTATTCTCAAAATGATCGATAACTTTTTTTTTTCTTAATGTGGCCCTAATACTCAATCGTACTTCCGGGAAATTATTGGATAACGACCAACTCACATGTCACATGGAGGCGGTGTCCGGCCAGCTGCAGGATGCACTGAGGGAATAAAAAGAGGGAGGGTGAGGTGAGCTGCATCTGACAACAGGCTGAACGGAGGCACAGGTGCATCAAAGGTAAGACACTGTGCTGCTCAGGTGAGCAGGACAGAAGGAAGAATTAGGCTATGGTCTGAAAAGTGCATGTATTGTATTCTTTTCTCTACTAACAGCAAACTGTAGCATTTTAAATTTTAGCAATTTAACGTTCAAAGTTTATATATAGGTAAATTTGTCATTCCATACAGTAGCCTGTGATTCATTTATTCATTTTTGTGTTGCAAGAGCTACATTTTCTTTCTGATTATTTTAATTTAATTTAATTTAATTATATATATTTTAAATATATGCGATTATAAACAATGTGGCTTTTTGCTCGTTTCAGATGAAGTGGTTTGTAGTTGCTGCTCTTGCTGTGTGCGTCCTTGTACCCGCCGCTCACTGCGCATCCGAATCAATAGGTGTGTACTGGCTAAAGGCCATTTTTTTTCATGAGATATTTTGAATTCACTTTACACTGAATTTGTACTTATGGGAATCTGAATGTCCTGTTTTTCGACCCCTTTTTTTCATCCAGCCTGGTGTTATCACCTCCCATCCTGCAGTAAGTACCCAATATCTCCATTATCTATTAGCACTGAGTGACCCCTCTTCGGTGGCTTTACGTGTCCTTTCTGTTTATAGATGACACAACCTGGCCAACAATTTCCCCGAAGTATTGCAACGGCACCCGACAGTCACCCATTAACATCGTCTCAGCATCTGCCACACCGAACGACAACCTGACTGAATTCACTTTTGTAAAGTATGACGACACCTCCGCAATGACATCCATAGAAAATACTGGCGAGACAGGTGAGCACGGGTTTATGGCTTAGTGCTTACAAAAGTGTGTTGTTGTGGGTTGGTGTTTTTTTTTTTTTTTTATCTTTGTATTTCAAAACATATATTTCGACCTAGTTTAATAAAAAAATGATGATAATAATCATCATCATCATCATAAAGATAACTTGTCTTACTGGAATTTTTAGCGTCCTTCTCTTTTCTACAACTAAACGCACCCCCCTTGCACCTGAACATTCCCTCTTACTCCTCACCGGTTAGGTGTAACCTCATTCTGTTTTTGTTTTCCACCTTCTTCCAGTCAAAGTGACCCTTAAGAGCGGAGTTAAGATTTCAGGAGGTGACCTGTCCGAGCAATACGACAGCCTGCAGTTCCACTTGCACTGGGGCAACGGCTCCTCTGTGCCCGGCTCAGAGCACACAGTGGATGGAAAGCGCTATCCTATGGAGGTACAGATTTATAAAAAAAAAAAAAAAAAAATCATGTTATTTTGGGTGATGCTGGTGTGTTTCTTCGATAAATTCATATTAAAATTGTAAATAAAATAAGCAAGCAAACATCTGTATGATCTTTATGAATTTATGGATTTTCCCAGCTGCATATTGTGAACAGCAAGTCATCCTACAATGGGAATACAACTCTAGCCGTCAATGACTCCACCGGACTTGCAGCGCTTGGTTTCTTCATCGAGGTAAGAGAAGCAGCGCACGAGATGATGTAATGCCTGTTATGTTATTAGTGTGAGCATTCACAGTATTGTTCTTCGAATCTTTATTATTATTTTTCACACTTATTATCTATTCCGTACGTTTTTTGGACTCTATCTCCTTCAAAACCGTTCAACTTAGAAAAACCATTCAAACACCATTAGATTCCTCTTCTTTTGGAATGGTGTGCTTCTATTTTTCTCATTTTTAACATTTATATTTTTAATTTTATTCAACTTTTTTCAACAAAAATTTCCCATGTATTTCAATGGGGAGAGCCTTCAAATTGTCCTTCAACTTACTCATTTTTAAACTCTTACTACTTCCACATACATTGACATAGAGCCACCATTCAAACTTTAAAACGAAGACAAGATATTCAACTATTCAACTTGTATTTATCTTTTCAATATCTATTATACTTTTTCTTCAGTTCCAGTTTAAGTTTCATGATGTTTTTTCACCCGTTTCAGAGTTTATAATGGGTGTGTATGGGACGGAATGTTGCCGCTAGAGCAGGGCTCTAGACTAACTTTTTGACATGGGCGCACCGGTACGCCTAACTTAAAAAATTTAGGCGTACCGGCACAAAAGTTAGGCGCACTCAAATTTTTCAACCGCTTCGCTTAACACCGCAGTTTTACATGTGCACCTTCTTTGGGGGGGAAGTCCATACAGACAATATTCATTTCTAAATTATTAACTAACAATCTTGTGCTTAAAGTGCTTTGTCAATATTGTAGAAAATGTTAAACTTAA
>CAKLIZ010001297.1:4527-32540 GCA_922035795.1 Oreochromis mossambicus | reverse complement strand
TACCACTCTCAAACCAGTTCCTGATAAATAATGTCTTTTTGTTAGCAGTTATCAATCTATTGTTCCATAGGGTCGACATGTGAGGAGAAAAGTTGTGTGTAAACATCATTTTCCAAAAATGAAGAATCTGTTTGTGAAAATTAGAGAGTGTAACAGGAATTTTACTAGTTTCAAAGTCACATCTTAATAGAAAATCAATTCCTCCTAGTTCCTTAAATAAAGATATGGGTATATGAAACCACATGGAATCAGACCGAGATAGACAAGCTCTGAGCCAGTTGATCTTAAAAGTTCCGATCATTGATTCAAAGTCTAAGGCTCTGACACCACCCTTCTCACAGTCTTTAACCAACTGTGATCTCTTAATATAGTGGGTTTTGTTTTTCCACAGGAATTGAAAAATAATTGAGTTGGCTTTCCTAATATTTGGGGGAGAAATATAAAGAGAATGACATGGGTAAATTAGTTTAGAAATACCTTCAGCTTTGGAAAGGATGACTCTGCCAAATATAGTGATATCCCTGGTCAACCAACGACTAAGGGATTTCTTCATGTCGACGATACGATTGCAGATGTTGTTGTCTTCTCTTCGGGACATATTTTTTAGAAATCACTATACCTAAATATTTAACTTCCAATTCTACTCTTATAGAAGCTATATTAGAATCAGAACACGTGTGAATAGGTAACAATTCACATTTGTTAATATTCAGACACAGTCCTGACGCCTGGAAGAATAATGAGATAGTGTTAAGCGCTTTAGCTACCATGGATTTATCTCTTAAAAACAGTGCAGTATCATCAGCAAACTGGCTTATTTTGAATTCCTTGTCAAAAATGTTAATACCATGTAGATCAGGGTCTTTTTGGATGATAAGTGCCAGCAGTTGAGTGGTTAATATCAACAATTTGGGGAAAATAGGGCATCCCTGACGGATACCTCGCTGCACTTCAAACCTAGGTGTCATTCCAGGGTTAAGCGAAACAGAGCTAAAAATGTTACTGTAAAACATTTTGATCACATTACAAAAGTTTACCCCAAAACCCAGGAAATGCAAGGCTTTAAGCAGGAAGGGATGTTCAACCGTGTCAAAAGCCTTATAAAAGTCCAAAAACAACACTAAGCTTTCTGTCTTTATATACTGGCGATAATCAAGCATATCAAAAATCAATCTCATGTGATTGTGTATATGTCTTCCTTTTATAAACGCCGACTGACATTCATCCACTAAATGTGTTAAACAATGATTTAAGCTGTTCGCATAGACATGAGCCAGTAATTTATAATCATTACACAGAAGGGTTTTGGGTCTCCAATTATCTAGAAGTAGTTTGTCTTTGTTGGGTTTTGGAATTAAAGTGATTAGACCTTGTTTCATTGTAGGTGAAAGATTAGTTGATGAGATACATTCTAAGTATGCACTGTAAAGCATTAATCTAATGTCATGCCAGAAAAAGGAGACTGTTAGCCCATCAATTCCTGGTGATTTGCCCCTGGGCATTTGTTCGATTGCCATGTCCAGCTCTTCAATTGCAAGTTTACTCTCCATACGATCCTTTACATCCACATCCAATGTCCCAATAAGGCCTCTAAGACTTTCCAGAAACACAATGCCATTCTCCGTTGAATAGGTTGACTTGTAAAGGTTACTGTAAAAATGAAGTATTTCCACGTTTATTTTGTCATGGTCCTCAGTCAAAACCCCCTTAATATTCAGTGATTGAATCTTCTTATTTGCTTGTCTGTGTTTCTCTAAATTAAAAAAGTAGGAAGAGTTTTTCTCGCCCTCCTCAATCCATCGGGCTCTTGAACGAACATAGGCACCATTGGCTTTCTCTAAGAACAGTTTGTCTAGTTGAGATTGAAAAGTGTTTAGTTGTATTTGTTCGTCAGTGATAAATCCTGTTTGCAGCATAACCTGTTAATTCCCTCAATAATGCTTTGTTGCTCCTGTCTTTTCTGTTTAGCAATGGATTTGCTCATTTGAATTGCTATCTGTTTAACTTGGAATTTAAACCATTCCCATTTGCTCACATGTGACATATATAATTTGTCAATTTCCACAATTAAGTTTCTCACTTCAAGGCAGAAGTTGTCATTATGCAGAAGGTTGTTGTTAAATTTCCAAATAAGGGATTGATGTTTCACCTTGGTTAAAGAGATGAATAAGGAAATCAAACAGTGATCAGTTAGAGGGGAAGCTGAGATTTCACACTTAGAGATGTCGTTGATCAAATTGTTAGAGACTAACCAGTAATCAATCCTGGAACAGTGACCATTGTTAGATGAATTAAACCAAGTAAATTGAGACGCAGAAGGATTTTTCAGCCTCCAAGCGTCACAGAGACTAACTTTGTTTGCCAAATTAAGGATACTTTCATCATAACTGTGGCATGAAGTCCTGGATGGAAAACGGTCTACAGAGGGATCAGGAGCTACGTTAAAGTCTCCCCCCACAACAACTTTGTCAACAAGATAGCTCAACTTCCATTGCTCTAGCTGTTCACAAAGGAAGGTTAGAAGTTTCTTATTCTGAGCTCTATTAGTATAACCATATACACACAACAGAATGTAATTTGAACCATTAATCTCTGACACTATCATCAGCCAATGACCATCAGAATCACTTTTACAGTCTATGACATTTCCCGGAAACCTATTAAATAAAATCATCACTCCAGCTGAGTGAGACGTACCATGACTAAAGAAAACAGATTCACCCCTCTGTGTTTTCCAGAACTTTGTGTCTGCCTCTGCCGAATGGGTCTCTTGTAGAAAGACACAGTTAGCCTGTTGCTCCTTGCAAAAAAGAAAGATAGCCTTACACTTCACAATGTTTTTTAGCCCCCTGACGTTCAATGAAATAACAGATAACATATAACACTAATACAAAAGTATTGGGAAAAAAAAAAAAGAAACTTGAGAAGACATGCAGGAACGAGCAGCCGTGTCCTGTATAACAGAACCATTCAGTGCAATAACCCTTACCAACCGGGAAATTTTAATATAAATGACATGCTAAGCAATAGGCTTATTCAACAACAGCATACCTGAGAGGTGAAAAAGGTCACACAAAAGAAAATCAGTTCGGGTCCACTCTTTGGTTATCAATCAGAGCGTAGGCGTCCTTCAAAAACGCTCTCTTTCCCTTGCTCCTGGCGTCCTGGACCAGCGGCCACAGCTTAGCTCGAGCCTCCCGATCTTCCTTGGAGAAGTCTTTCTTAAAGCGGATGTTCATCTCCTTGCAAACCCTCGCATGCCTCGATTTCTTCCAGACGTCGTCCCGGACCGCTCTCATGCCAAACTGGATAATTATGGCTCTCGGGGACCCGGAAGATGCAGAGTTCCCCTTCTTTCCCAGCCGATGGACAGTGTCAACAGTCTCTCTCAGTTTATCCACAGACAAGGGCACAACTCTGGTGAGAATCCCGATAACGGACTCTCTCGTATTTTCATCATCTTTCTCAGGAAGACCAGTCAGCCTTAGGTTCCATCTCCTCTTGTATCGAGCATGTTCCTCACAGGAGCTGCGCAGGGATTTGTTTTCTTTCCGCAGCTCACCAACTTTCTCCTGGAGTTCTACTATACTTTCTTTATTTTTTCTTATTTCCGCCGTGTTCATGTCAATGCGCTTTTCAAACTTACGCAGCAACGCCGTCTGTTCATCCATCTTTTGCGTTAACACATTGACTGCTTGCAAGATAGCTGCGGCGGTGTCCTCCTCCTCCAGAGGCTGCGCTCGCACCCCTCTTATTTTCTTCGGATTAGGGCTTTTTGTCGGAGTGTGAGCCCAGTTGATTCTGGAGTCCTTAGAAGTCATGTCAGTGATCTCCAAATCTTGAATATCCTCCTCGTCACACGTCTCTCTCAACACCAAAACGTTGTAGTCATGATCCATCGTAGTCACAGGACAATTATCAAAATTAACCACGGAAAATTTACAAATTAAAGCTGTGCTTAGTTAGTTCTTCAGTGGCTAGTTGAAGTGCACAAAAAGAGCAAAAAACGGGTTATTGCTTTTAATAAATTCACAGTTTCAGGACAAAAGAAAGCCAAAAAAAGTTCGGACGCCTGCAGTAAGGTTGCTGTTCACTCCGCCATCTTGGATCCTCCTTCCCATATCATTCAAATATATTGAACGTCGCAATGTTGGCAAAGACAGGAAGTGACGTAAGATTTGCGCATGCGGGGTACCGATCAGGTTTCCAGTACGGATTGGGTAGTGACAAGGAGGAGGCGGCATTTGGCAGTCTTGTCCATCCAAGGTGGCTGAGAGCATTAGGCAGCTAAGCACTGCAGATCTCTCCAGGAAAGCTACTCATTTTTAGCATTGCCCTTTAGAGAATGGTAAGTGGGACTCTTGCATTTATCATAATGTGGCATATAGTAGGGTGGACCTTGATGACTGTTTCCCTCTTTTGTTGCAGGATTGTGCTATACTGCTGCTGTCTTGTCTTATGCTGTTTTGTTTTGTGATGCTTTTATAGCGAACAGTAACATGGGGTGTATTTGTTTTATGTAGATCTTTTACTAATTTGTTTAACATTTTATGCTTTGTTTTATTGCTTTAGTGGAGGTGCGGCCGCATGTTGAGGGGCTAGGCACGTGAGGTGGAATCCCCTCCTTGATGCATGCTAGTGTACACACGGGGCATGGGTAGATTGTGACAGTGAGGTCTGCAGTGGAATTACACGGGTGAGTAATTGGTGGCACTCTTGGGCACTCCTCCCAGTAGGTTGCCTCCTCAGAGTTGCTGTCCAAAAGGATTGCAGCGAGTCAATCCAGTTAAAGATAATAAAGAACTCTTTTTCTAAAAAAACAAATGAATGAGCTCATGTTGCTGAGGGTGGAGAATCTGGTTATTTGCGCAGGAGTCTTGACTGTCAGCACTATCTCGTGTGAATGCATTTGGATGAATATGTGTGACTGGACTGACGATGGGGACTAAAATGTGGACTGACTTGACACTGAGACAAAGACTGGACCAAGGAGTTGAAGACTTAATCCTTGGGCTGCTCATTTTGGGTTGCTGATGTTTGTTTTAAGAAAATTCTCTTTTATTGACTGGGTTTAGATTATGGTATCACATTATATAGCTGGGAAATTGCTAAAGGGGAGAACATTTTTGATATTATTCAGGTTACCATTGACCAAAGCAGGCCACTGTAGAAGTCAAGTAAATTTTATAGAGGAAAATAGTCACAACCAAAGCAATATTTATGAGACACATAGGGGATTGCTAGACTTGTCACATTCAAAATACAGTTATGGAATAACAAACACTGGTCCAACTGACCAAGGTTTTTTCCCTGTAAAATAATAAATTATTAAAAAGAGCACAACCGGTAAGGGCATGTGATAGGACGTGGTACTATAGGGAAAAAACGAGAGCAAAGTAAACAAAGCAAATCTATTTTGGTTAGTTCTGATAAATTCAAATTAAAAATGTACCATTCTATTCAGAGGATCAACATTAAATTAAAACATATGGAAATTTTTTATGAATTACATGACTGATAACATGACTGTTCTGTCTTAAGTTTTGTTTCTTATAGCACAGATTGGATCAAACAACGAGTGTTCACGCAAAACGGGCTAAATTCACAGCTGTAATGACTGACGCGGTCTATTTCTGGTTTAAGGACTCTAATTGACAAACTGAAAACTTTTGTTTGAGGGAAACATATGCAGTGCCACACCATCAGATGCCAGTAACGGTTGCGTCCAGTGACGGTTTGTAGGCCTGGAGTAAATACACTCGAGAGGAGAATCGCTGAGGAATTCTGAGAAATAATATGACTAACCAGTTTCTTTTAATTTCCTAAGATGTGGTGAATCATTTTCAGTTTGAAAATGTGTCAAAATGGGGAATTTCAGGTTTAATTTGAAAAAAGGGGCTTTATGATCATTTTATGATTTTCTAGGTGTTTGATAATTTAGGTACGGTAAAATTTACGCAGCAAGTAATTGTTTATATGCTTAAGCTTAACTGATTGAAAATGTTTGTTTTTCTCTATGATCTTTTTATTAGAATAAGAGGTTATAATCAATTTCTTATACATATTGCAAAGTGTGCTCATAAAGAGTTAAGCATGCAGTTTTTCGAGGGTCATAGGCTTCATCTGGCGGGACTGTCCAGATGATACATGGTGAGAGGTGACTTAGAGTGAAGTAAAAGGTCAGTGTATGCATGCTTACAGACATGACGTAGACCTATTTTTAGGGTAGAGGTGAGACATATTTTGCTTGTAACTGCATTTGTGCCTGCAAAAATAACAGTTTTGTATAAGATGTGCTCGAGACGTTCCAGAGATGAGGGTGAAGAGAGCAATGACAGGAAACAACTGGAGCGGAGGCGGGGAAATTGTCTCTTTAAGTCTGTTAAAAAAGGAACTGTGGCGACTGTCATTAACTGTAACTTTTGCATGTTATGTATCTGCTTGAAGCAAAAAGGGGCATAAACCCTGATAGACAAAAGTTATTTTGAAGTGTGCTTTCTAGCGGAGATTTATGGTGATGGTGTATATCTTACCCTGGGTGTGTCGAATAAAATTAAAAGTGTTGCTTACCCACATAAAGAACATTGGAATTAAATACGTATAAATGATAGAGCCCGGAACATGATATTTTGAACCAACTTTGAATAATTAAGAGAACAATTGCTGAACATAGTAGATTATTGAGGTGTAATCTAGTGTTTTGTTTTCTGCCCTTTACAGGAGAAGATTTCAGAACCACAGCGAAACTACGGAGGGGTTGGCGAGGATCCAAGAACCAACCACGAGAATGGGGAACAGAAAAGAAGTACAGAGCACAAAGAAACCTATCAGAAGTGTAGTTGTTTAGATTGCAAAGAAGATCAAAGGCTTGTTAGACAGAGGTTACAATGTGAGCATAAAAGTAATGAGAGGGACTTTAGTAATAGTTTGTAGGATTTATATGTTATGTAAATTGCCCAAACATAGTCTTCAGGCCGGATATGCACTTCCTGTTAAAGGGCACGAAGAAACCAGGAGTAAATTTTTAAAAGAGGAAACGGCCTAACCAATAGAGACTGTTTCCACAGATTGACAAAAGTAATGTAGGACCTTTTACCAGAAAAAGCTAATTATATCTGTTTTTAGTTCACAGTAGTTATTGAGGGATTCAGTTAATTAGGTTAACTAATAAAATTAGTTAAACAGGGAGGACTGTTACGATATAAATATATATTCTTAATGCTTGTTTTCTGTTTATATTGTTTTTATAGAGCCCGGTGTAGGAAAATGCCCTTGTGAGTTAGAATGTAGGCCAAAAGTCACAGAGTAGACTGCACATCTTGTGCAGAAAACAGGAAGTACAGAGAAAGCGGAACTAAGTAAATTGAGTGTGTGTGACGTGCAGCGGAACTTTACATGCTGGCTTCTAATGATTTCAGGTCAGAGCATATGTGTTCGGTCTCCATTTCTGGAAATGTAAAAATGAAGATTTTTTTTTTAGCTCTACCACTCTGCGTCCAGTCTTTCTCTGTCGCCAAAAGAATTCTAAAGAGTAGTTTCTTTCCGCGATTGTAGAAATTCATCTCATGTAAACAATAATGTGGTGCATAGCATGATGTGAAAAAAGGCACATACCTTTGAAGTTGCTTGACGAACTCTGTATTCTTCGTCCACACGTAAACGCAAAAAAGGAGTTTTAAAACATCTCGTTGATTCAAACCGCCGTTTACATGTGGACGAAAGGCCCTAATGCATAGAAACGGCTACGTTTTCAAAAATACCTGTGTAGGTGTGTAGCATAAAAGAGTTAGTAGTGGATTTTATTACCACCTGTAATTTATTGCAGTTTACTTGTATTTGCTTAATTGTTTACTAAATGTTTGAGGTGTGAAATAAATCGCAGTGGTTGAGGATGTGTTTGTGCGGGGGCGTGGGGGGGGGGACATTTTTCTAGCAAAAAAAATTTGGGAACCACTGATATAAGGTGAGATTCAAATCAGAGACACACGTGAATGAGAAGCTTTATTCAGGGCAGAAGCTTACTGCTTACAGCAGAAGCAATCCATTGGTTTTAACTCTTCCCAATCAGATCACAGGGACAGACGATACTGTCCAAATAGGAGTCTGTTTGGGCTGAGCTGTTACAGCAGACTGCAGCAGCAACTGTGAAGCAGACAGTTACACAAAATTGGATAATAAGTAGAAAACAATACGCTGAGAATTGCTAGATAATATTAATGTAGCAAGGTTAGAGAGGGAGGCATTTTTCTTTCTCTGTCTCTTTCCAGGACCAGGAGCAGATGCAGACGAGGTCAGACATGGATGAAGTGCAGGAAAAGACCTAGTAGGGAGACAGGATGACTGGCTTGTTTGACTGGCATCAGTACAGGTTTTCGCCTGGGCAGCGGTTGTCCTCTCCTGAATCGGCTAGCTTTCTTTAGGTGCCTTTCCAGCCTTGACAAAAGTCCAGTTGGGATAACCACATTTACTCAGGGCCTTCTTGATGTGCTGTTCTTCTGCCGCCCTGGTCAGTGGGGATGATGTTCGCTCTATGTGGTAGCTTCCTAATGACACCCAGTTTGTGCTCCAGTGGATGATGAGAGTCAAACCTTAAATACTGATCAGTATGTGTAGGTTTATGGTACACGTCAGCTTTTAGATGTCCCCCATTACTGATGGAAATCTCACAGTCTAAGAAGGCTAACCTGCCACTTTTCATGTCCTCCCTGGTGAATTTGATGTGTCGGTCCACCGACACCTGCCATGATATTGAGAGAAGAGTAAGGTTGCTATCATAGCTGAAGATTGAGGTGATGTTTGCAGTCACCTTTTAAGCTACTGTCAATTGGTAGCCACTATACAGGAAGTCTGGTTCAGCTCCTTATAGAAGTTCTAATCCCTGATCCTATGAGTCGATGTGGGTGGGAGGACTCACACAGCCTGACTGCCTTGACATCTGTGGTGGATCATAAATTTGATTAGTTTTGAAGTTGTACATCTCTCTGTTCCTTACATTTCATGTCATGCCTTTATTAATGTTTTATTTGTTGCTTTGACTGTTTTCGAATAGAATATGCAGTGGGAATATAGAGGGAGATAAGTAGTGATAGTTTTGCCTGGGTTGATTGTGCGTTGATCCATTGTTAATGCGTCAGGGCTCCAGTAGGTGGGTTCATGCACCTCCTTCACTCAATACAGACGAGTGAGAGTGAGAGCTGCGTGTCTGTGCCGTTCTTTCACCTCTCCTCACTATTTCCCCTGTTTAAGGGCACAACACATCCACGTGTCTTCCCTCCTCACCCTGATACAAAGAAACCTGAGTGGTCTTGTGGGTCAAATCGTATCAGTCACACCTACTATGGCAGCTCCCCTCTTGATCTTGAAAGTGACCATCCACTTTGTTTTTTATCTCACTTGGTTTCAGAGGCTGGACAGCAGGCCCCAAAGATAGATATTACTTGGAAAGGCTAGAGCAACATATCCGAGCTATTTGGACTAATATAGATTCATAGTAATATTCATATGAATATGACTATATGACTATATATATATCTATATATCTATATCTATATATATATATATATACATATATATAAAAATTCCCCACTCGCCCCTGTGGGCGGTCAATCCTTCAAGCTCGGGTCCTCTACCAGAGGCCTGGGAGCTTGAGGGTCCTGCGCAGTATCTTAGCTGTTCCTAGGACTGCGGTCTTCTGGACAGAGATCTCCGATGTTGTTCCCGGGATCTGCTGGAGCCACTCACCTAGCTTGGGAGTCACTGCACCTTGTGCTCCGATTACCACTGGGACCACCGTTACCTTCACCCTCCACATCTTCTCGAGCTCTTCTCCGAGCCCTTGGTATTTCTCCAGCTTCTCGTGTTCCTTCTTCCTGATGTTGCTGTCATTCGGAATCGCTGCATCGATCACTACAGCCGTCTTCTCATGTTTGTCTACCACCACTATGTCCGGTTGGTTAGCCACCACCATTTTGTCCATCTGTATCTGGAAATCCCTGCACCTGGGGTCTTGCCTGGTGTGATAGACCCCAGCCTCTATGGATCTTGTACTCAGAGCTTGTTCTTGTGCTGCCATGATTAGTGCCTCTGTGCTGTCTTTCAGTCCAGCTTTGTCCAGCCACTGGTAGGATTTCTGGATATCAGCCACCTCCTCTATCTGCCGGTGGTACATACCGTGCAGGGGCCTGTCCTTCCATGATGGTTCCTCGCCTTCCTCCACTTTCTTGGGTTTCTGCTGCCTGAGGTATTCACTGAGCACGCTGTCAGTTGGGGCCATCTTCGTGATGTATTCATGGATGTTCGTTGTCTCATCCTGGACTGTGGTGCTGACACTCACCAGTCCCCGGCCCCCTTCCTTCGGCTCAGCGTACAGCATTTTTATTTATTTTATCAACTTTTCTTCTGACGATGCTGTCTGTGTTGAGAGCTCAGTGGATCTGCACTCCATGGATCTGTGCTCGACAGTGCAGCCTAGGCGGAGTAGTCGAACGCAGATCCATGGAGTGCAGATCCACTGAGCGCAGTGCAAGCTAAGCTCTTTTAACATGGCAAATTGAACCTCCCCCACCCTCATTCAGATCTGGCCTTTGGAACTATTTTGGTCTTCATGTGAAGCATGACCCTGAAGGTAAGCACGTCATGGACAAAAGTAAAACAGTATGTCGGATTTGCCACGCAATGCTCAATTACATGGGTGGGAACTACTGCGTTAGCGCAGTTTGCTCGTTAACGTGTTGACGCTGTCCGGCCCCACGCACGAGGTGATCCGCGGTAGCTCGTTAACGGAGATTTGCTGTGTTGTGGTGTTAACGTCATTTCAGATTAACGCTGACTGCACTAGGGGGAACACAACGAATATGACTGCACATTTATGCCAACCTCATCCTAGTGCAAAGACAAGTGGAAGCAGACAAAGACAACAAGCACGCATGCTACAAACTTTACCCGAGTCATTTAGACAGCCGTTAGCACATGATTCTCCTTATAGGGACCTGATATGTAGCATATTCATAACATACTTCATACCGTGTACATTATAACATACCATAATAGACCCATTTCTGTAATATACTTACATATCTATATTATTGCTAATATATATTGTAATATATCTATATCATGGCTAAAGCACTTCTGGATGGATGCAAACTGCATTTCGTTGCCCTGTACCTGTGCATGTGCAATGACAATAAAGTTGAATTCTATTCTATTCTATTCTATTCAATTCTATTCTAATATGCTGCTGAGAATATAGCCCAGAAGAAGCGTATAGTATAGCTTTTATTTTGGAAAGAGCCATTTCTGTGTAATAAACTCTCTTTTCCAAAGATGGGTGATTTCTCGATCAGATAGATTTTTTTACTACTTTGTTGTTTCAGCAACATTAAAAACTGTACATTTGAGTTAAAATATATATTTAGAATTTTAAAGAATGACAAATTAAAAAAGCATGAATATATTTTTGTATCGAAAAAATATCAAACCGTGACACCAAAGTATCAAACCAAACCGTGAATTTTGTGTGTCGTTGCACCCCTAATATGTATATATATATATATATAGCTAGATAGATAGATAGATATAGATATATTGTTTCATAAAAGGTTAAAAAAGGAATGTCCATTATTATTATTATTTAATTGAATTATTATCTAATTCAATTAACGTGTCTGTCAAGATGACATCCAGCCAGCGTTACAACTGCACATTGTTGAAAGTGACCATCCAAATTTAAATCGGGTAAATTGTTTTGTACAGCAGAGTTTTGTTTTTCCTTTTGTTATGAAATCAGTTTTACCCCGTTTCTTTTTATTCCTCGGGCCTCCAGAGATGCACCGTACCCAGTAGTCATTTTCACAAAACTTTATTCATCTTTATTCATCTTCATTCATCTTCATTTAAGCATGCAGTCATTTTCACAAAACTTTATCTATCTTTATTTAAGCCTGCATCTTCTAGAAGGGAAGACATGCGAGGCCGGTGTCCCTCTCCAGATCTTCACTCCTTTGTTAGTTACAGTCAGCTTTACAGAAGTGACCCCATCATAAATTCCCCATGGTGTGCTGCAAACTCTGTGTCTGTGTGTATGCACAAGCACGTGAGTGCCTGTGTGTGTGCGTACCCGTGTGTCTATGTGAGTGCACATGAGTGACTGTATGCGCGTAACTTTGTGTATGTGTGAGTGTACGTGAGTGAGTCTGCATGTAGGTGTGGGTGTGTCGTAACAGTCAAAGCACTGTTTGTGTGTGTCTCTGTATACTGTACGTGATTTCCTGGGGGTCATAAAAGTAATCTCCTCACCCAAACTACACCAAATGCCTCTACACAACAGAGAAAACAGAGTTAACATATTACAAACACTGAGACCCTCACCCAGGTCTCCCCTGCGGAATTTCCACTCAACAGTAACTTCTCTTTGTCTTACTTTCACAGTCCAAAGTGGGGGAGGGCCTCCTAGAAATCTACTCCTAAATTTATGACACAGTCAGGCCTTTATTACATCCAGGGCAGTGTCAATTTCTCTACAACAATCCTCCATCCTACCTACACATTTTTTAACTCACAAATAAGCTACGCATATCTTCACTTTGCATCTCACTTTCTTATTTACCATTTTTTAAATTTAGCAGAGGTTGCTGTCACAATCAAACAGAAATATGGATCCTAATAATCTGCTTGCACAAAAAGCCAGGACAGTGTCTATAGTGCTGAAAGAGATGAATTCAAGAAACTACAGCCTATAAAAACGTCAAGATGAAGCACACAATTAGTGCATGGACCTCTAATTAAAAGATTTTCTGCCAAACTACAACCGCAGCTGAAAAAACAAGTTATCGGTTGCACTTCTGCAATCAATATACTCTGAAATAAAAGATTTAAAGGATAAGACAGCTCAGCACGGCATGTTATTAACTTCACACATGAAGTGGTTCAGTCCAGTCAGACTTCAGTTTTGCAGTCACCGTCCACATCCTGCTTCTTCAACTGGTCATCACGGTAACTCTGGACTTTCCTCCAATGAATCCTGAAGACTGTCAGTCCTTCTGACAGCATGAGGCCTAACAGCTGGACAAAATGTGCAGATTATGAAAAACATGACACATAGTTTGAACTTGTGTCAAGTTTGTGTTCGTGACTGACCTGCTGTGAAACCTGCTGCTGGATCTCTGTGCTGTGCATGTCTGCCTCTGACTGAAGATTCATTTTCAGCACTGTTTGCTTTGTCACTGCTAAAAATGAACCACATATAAAAACACAAACATTAGTGTTTTACATGATGACAGGATCTCACAGTGTTTGCATTGTGGACCTCACCTTTGAAACAGAAAAAAGAGAGTTTCAAATCACAGAAGCCATCAGCCCATTGCCCTGACATTAAATTCAAATCTCCACAGTACTCAATTGAATTGAGGTTTCCAGGTTCAGAATACCCCCAGTTAGTCAATGTGGAGGTTGTGTTGTCAGACCAGAAGGCCCAGGGATCCCTGTAGAGGCCAATCCACACATACTGAACCCCCGATCCATTCAAAGTGAGCGTGATGTTGGATTTCTCCTCTTTGCTTCTTATACTGGTCAGGTCTGTGTGGTATGTCCTGCAGTATGACTGAGCCGCTGACCAGGAGCGGCTCTCCATCACTAAGATGTAACGTGTACTACTGGCTGTAAAAGGTTCAAAAAAGGATGAATTTTGAAACACACATTATGAATCTCATAAAATTGTAGGGATAACTAGGGCAACAGATCTTTTTTTCCTACCATTGTAACACAGGAAAGGGTAAGAATCTCCACAGGGTCTATCATTCATCTGTGTTTGTCCCTGAAGAGCCACACAGTATTCCTTTGCATTTACACAGTCTGGTTGGCCGTTAGGTCAGATCAAAAATTCATGTGTACTGCCAACATAAAAAAGTTTTTCCTCCATGGACCACTTCCAGCTGTAACGATCATCATAGAGCCCTGCCCAAGCCAATCATCGATCCTTGGTGAAATTGAGAGAAGCAGTTGGTTGATGTTGCTGTTGTAGATGGTGACCATGTCAGTGAAGTGTTCTCTGCAGTAACTCTGAGCTTCAGTCCAGTTCATTTTCTGGTTCACAAAGTGGTATTCTCTGGAGTGGGGAGGAAGAGTGGAAAATCCTCCTGAGAAAAATAAAACGAAGGTTTGACATTTTTAACACATTTCTTGATTTAACACATTTGAGTGACGTTTGTGTTTCACACCACTGCGTGCCTTCAAATACCAAACTCATTTCAGTCTAAATGGAAGGAACAATACCACAGAAAAGAAAGTCTAACTCAGGGGTCTCGAACTCGTGGCCCGGGTGCCACTCGCGGACCATGTCACCCCTACTTGTGGCCCATATATTGACAGGAAAAATATATTGCAATTTGGCCCTTGAAGTTACTTGTTTTTCGTTAGGGAGGATTTGTTTGTTGTTGAGTGCGATGTTAAAATAAGTTCTTTAAAAAGCAAAAATGATTTAATATGAAGGCAACATGAGCAGTGATTACAAACATGTTGAGGGACTCTCTGTGTTAGTTTAGTGAGACAGTCAAAAATGAATGTCGTCATTTTTATTTTGTTAAATACCAACAAAATTACAGCAGACGTGCTGCCATGTACATCTTTGAGTACATTTCATTATTAAACACAGGTATAAGTAGTTCAGTAAACAATGTCTGTACTTTTGCCACATTAGCCAGTCTTTTCCTGTGTTCCATGTTCAGCTGTGTTTCCCACGTTTTTACTTCAAGCCCTATTTATTGTCTGTGTCTCCCTCCATCTAGTGTCGCAATCTCCCTCTTGCTGTGTGTATTATCTTTGTGGTAATTCTCCTGCCTTTTTAGTATTCTGCTAGTTAGCCTTCTAGTTTAGTTGTTCAACTGTAAACCTGCAATAAATTAATTCAATTGACTTTTATTTATATAGCGCCAAATCACAACAAGAGTCACCTAAAGGCACTTTATATTGTAAGGTAAAACCTACAATAATACATACAGAGAAAAACATATGACCCCTGCAGAGATGGGCAGTAAGTAACACGTTTCTGTAATCCGATTACGTTTTCAAGTAACAAGTAAAGTAAGGGATTACTATTGCAAAAAAGGAAATTAGATTACTGTTACTTTCCAGTAAGCACGCTGCGTTACTGCGTTACTAAAACCGGGATTTTTTGCGAGTGAAAAAAACATTAGCGTTATACACTAACACAAAAATGGCAAATCAACACGGTATAATTGCCGTACAGCAATTATAGTAAGTATAATATAGTAAAACTTTGAACACATAAACATCACGTATACAGTCCCATAAGTCTTCGGGCCAGCGGCCCCTCAGTCTAGCCTGCTACAGTATAGAAATACTGATGACTAGAGAGAAAAGAAGGTAGGATGTCTCAATCCAGATTTAGAAAGAGCTACATAAGTAAAAGTAAATGTTTTTTTAAGTAGCAGATACTTATAGTTATAATATATAATTATATACTTGAAGTTGTTAAAAAATAGGTTGAACCAACTGAAATAACATAAAATGTGAAATTAATTTAATTCATTTACATGAGTAGGAATGTTTTTTTTAATTAAGTTTACATCACTTAATTTAAAGAATGCCATTTCCAGTTTTAGTCCCTATATTTATTTAAAATAATTCAGATAATATGCTTGTAATTATAATATAAATTCTTACTCTCACACACACAATCTCTCCTCTATCCTCCTTTTTTGTCTAAACCCAAAAGTTTCCATCGGCAAGAAAAGAAGTGGGATAAAAAGCTCATTTGTGTTAGCTGCTGAAAATATTGTGTTCCAGCAGCTAACACATAAAGAACTACTTAGTTCAATAGCTAACATATAAATAATTATAAAAAAGTCATTCAATAAATCAAAAATCTGCATATTAAAAAAGGGAACTTAAATTTAAAATGTAGGTATTGTTGTATGAGGAGGTAAAGATTTTCTCTCTGTCCTTGTGGTACATGTTAATAAATAAATCTTTTTTTTTAACTTACCCAAATGCCATCGGTATGCCACAGCATGTTTATCAGCTATAATTCAAATGTTTAAAATATTAATATTACTGACCTGAGAGCAGCAGGATGAGCAGTAAACAGGTTTCTTCCATTCTTTGCTTCTGTATAAAAGATATAGTCATCTTGATTGTCCTTGGGCAAGACACTTCACCCGTTGCCTACTGGTGGTGGTCAGTGGGCCCGCTGGCCCCAGTGTCCGGCAGCCTCGCCTCTGTCAGTGCGCCCCAGGGTGGCTGTGGCTACAATGTAACTTGCCATCACCAGTGTGTGAATGTGTGTGCGAATGGGTGGATGACTGGTTGTGTAAAGCGCTTTGGGGTCCTTAGGGACCCCATACAAATACAGTATTATACAATATTATAATATTATACAAATACAGGCCATTTTTACCATTTAATTATTATTGTACCATAATTATTATCACCCATTTTTATCATTTAAGATTTCTTATCTCTAGACTAATAAGTTGCTTAGTATATAGTTCAGTGCACATCTGGAGAATAATTACATCGGATACATTCTGGACATTTCAAATCTGTCATGCCTTTAAGTTGTGATTAAATAGTTTAAATCAGATTAATAGAACAATTAATGATCGGTAACTTACCTGATAATGTATCTTTTAATCTGTGAGTGAAGTTGACTTTTGTGGATGTCTTTGTTGCCTCTTTTCATATATTTTACTGTCAAATGAGGAAATCTGAAGGGAGTCAACATGTCCTAGAAAGTGCAGGCGTGTGGAGTTAAGGAAATAACAATGTTTAATGAATGTAAATTAATAATATTATTCCATTCATGTAGTTATGCATATGCTATAAACATTACTTTTATAAAGTGTTATTTATATTGTATTACATAATGGAATGGATGCAGGGCTGGACTGGGACAAAAAAATCGGCCCGGGCATTTTGACTAGAGACCGGCCCACCAGGATAGAGATTGAAAATGTGACGTCATTCAGGGGTAAAACCGCAAAGGATTCTGGGAACTTGAGGCAAGAGGTACTAGCGCACGCAGGCTTTCAATTGAACTCAGTTACACAGCAATAAAAAGAAACCCAAAAAATGGCAAGAAGCTGTTGTATTATTAACTGCAATAGCCGGTCGCATGACAGCCACGGGAAGCCGACGGGTAAAGAGATCGTTTTTTTTTTTTATCGGATTACGTCGTTGAAGAGAAATTGTTTAAGCCATGTTTCCGAAGTAAAAGCCGACGGATGGTCTGGATATACCAAATATAACGTCTCAGAACACTCCAGCTCACATGTTAGTCTGCTCCAAGCATTCCCACAAAGGTCAGTGTTTTGTAGCAGCTAATATGTCGTTTTTCATAACATAATTGGTGATATAGGTTACAAGCAAGTCTGGCGCTGAACAGAAATTGTCGCGCTATGCTCCTTTATTTATTGTGCATAAATAGTGAATTGTCCTGACACAATATTGTGTTTCGCTTCTGTTATTACCACGGTACATTGACAAAAACATATACTTTTATTCACAGGATAAAACAGTTGTTTTGTATCACTAATTGCCCAGTGCGATTACAACATACAATATTATTGTCACTGCTACATTTCTGTAATGCGTACCAGAAATTATTTCCACTACTAATTAATTACCGTTGAGCTCAAATGTCCTATTAATAAACGGTTAACGATTGTGTATTTATGAAGACGATTTGTGAGACTGGTAAACTTACCTTTGTTTGTACGATGGTCTTTCGTTCTACACGGTGCATTTCAAGGTCCTGTACCCATCCGTCGGTAAACTGTACCCGGGCTTGTTGCAGTGACCTGAAGTTACTAAAAACTTCATGAGTGTATGCACTCACTCCAAGAACCGTATAATTATAAATCTGAGCGTGGTGAAAGTTGGGCAGCACGCTAACGTCTTTTGTCCACTCTGTGTGCTCGTAAGGGTCTGACCCTTTCACTCCTTTGATTTTTTTCCTCGTCTCTTTTCTTTGCCTTTTCGTCGAGTCTGTCTTTGTACGGTCCGGCATTGTTCTCCTTAGTTTTGTACATTCCTTTTTTGTGCGGCAAAGAAAAACCAAGAAGGTATTGGAACCGGAGAATGAACTTTTTGCAGTGCTGCAAATGCTTGCATTTGATGCGGTACTTGGATTGTTTTGCCTCGAGTTCCCGGCATGCAATGCGCGAAAGTCACGTGATCTGTCAATCGCTATAGGAAAAACCTTAAATTAAGACCAAGAACACTAGAGGTGAGACATGATCATTAATTAATATTAAAATTAATAAATGACAGATTTAGTGATATTTTCATAAACACCTCCTTTCCTTTTTTTGTTCTCCATTTTCTTTAGTTCGTCTATAAGATTGCTAAACAAGGGGGAGGGTGCATCCGGCCTCCTCGGCTGTAATTGGTCCAGCCCAGAGTCGATCATGAGCAATTGGCCAATCCAACACCTTTCATTATATATACACCCTTCCTAAAAAAAAAAAAAAAATCCATCGGGCCATAAAAACAAAAAATCGCCAGCGGCCCACCGGGCAAATGCCCGGTATGCCCGATGGCCAGTCCAGCTATGAATGGATGCATATTGTAGTGATTTTGCACTCAGGAAGGAGACAATGAAAAGAGAAACTCAAAGATGGTTTGAGATGTTTATTTAATACATGGGTCCAGCTCACCCCTGGATGAATCACCCCCATCCATACAGCAGTGTGAAAATCTGACAACCTTCTGTGGCCTCACTAACTCTCTTAAGAGTAACTATGGCGGTTTAACTAATTAATCTCAATGAATCTAAAAAACGATTTTGGCCCTCTAAGTATGACCACCACCCGCTGCTTTGCTATGTTTTAACTAAATCTGAAAACCATCTGATTTAGGTTAGGCTACCGAAGAGATGAAACTCCAGATTCAGAATCCTCCTGGTTTCTTTCAGGTGGTAAACATGTACTGTCCTGTCCGGGTTTTGAACAAAGGTTGCTTTGGAGACCGAGGTAACTGATTTCAGTATTATTGCTTTTAAGATGGACAGACCACAACACAACACTAGTGCCACTATGATAATGACCATTATAATTGGTGCAGCAACCCAGAACCCAGAAGACATGCAAGAATGGAATTTCCTTTAAAGAGGTTAAAAGCATTATTTTAGATTTTGTTGTCCTTTTAGCCTCCAGTCACTCTTGCATCTGCATTCACCTTCATTCACATTCATAATACTGCTTTGAATTTCCTCCAAATTCGTCCTAATTCACCCCAGTCAAATTACCCACATTTCCTGACTCCGAAGGGAAATAAGTACAACATCCTTCACCTATTATCACACACACTCCTCCCTGTACAGCAGGTAATGCTTCAAATGCTGCTCTATTGTCATTAACAAACGTCCAGATTAAATCAAACACATAATTAAGTGATTGAAAAGCTTTGGCAGTGTAATTAGCCCCCAAGACTGATCATATCTAGTCAAAGCAATGAGATAACGATTACTGTATTTTAATTCCCTGTTCCAAAATGAGAAATGAGAGCTAGCTCTGAATGAGCAAACACTTGAAAATTATCTGGTAATGCAAAGTATCTTGTGGCTAAATCGACTGGGTCTAATCGAGTGTGTGTGTGTGTGTGTGTGTGTGTGTGTGTGTGTGTGTGTAATAGAACCACCTCATGGGGTAACAGAAGCTGTTGGCACAGAATTCTCCATCAACTGAAGTCCTTATAAAGGTGATCTCTCTGCTCACCTGGACCATTACCCATGCTTTGCCCCCGCTTGCGGAGAGTAGGACTGCTTGTAATCTGTTGTTTCACTGTGGACCAGCGTCTGGAACTTCCTTCGAAATCTTTCTCCTTCTGTTTCAGTGACTCTGAACTTCTCCGTGCCCCCCGTCTAACCTCTCACTCATCCCCACTCTCCGGGTTCCTGTGCGGGTATTTACCCCGTATCGGATTCTCCAGCCCTAGTAACACGTCAGCCCTCGGTCAGTACGCTTGGATTTCCTTCATAGTTTGAAATGTTTAGTGTTTTGTGGCTATTGTGTGTCATGGTTCAATATTAATCATAGTACTCTTCACGCCAATCTTAGTGTTGTATTTAATCACAGTTCATCACAGTGAAATCATAGGACCGCTCTTGTTTATCCTAGTGCTGTTTCAGTTCATAGAAATCACGGTTTAACTTAGTGAATATCAAGTCCATAGTTCATAGAGATTCTTTATTATTATTGGACAAGTTCTTTAGTTTAATCTCCAAGCACCTCACGTGTGGGTTTAGTTTCACAGTGGCTTCTTGCAGTCCTTGTAAATAAAGTGTTGCCTTCATTCATTCTCTGTGCTTCCATGTGCTGTCTGTGAGTCCATACCTCTGGTGGCCACTGGGCCTTGACAAGTAGACCACTTTACACAATTTGCTCAGGCTTAACCCTGCAGAGATAAAAGTGCCAAAACAGCTGCAGAAAAAAATATTTGAAGATTTTGTCCTGAAGTTTGGTTTTCCCACATGACTCCATGATGAGAGTTCAAAAACAAACTCTTTGCCAAGCTGGAAGAATACAGTAAAGTGAAGGGATCCAGAAACACACCATACCACCCCCAGGAAAATGGCCAGGTAGAAAGGTTCAATAGAACACTGCTGGCGATGCCTCAGAACCTCCCATTGGGAGCAAAAGCAGATTGGAAGGCATCACTTGCAAAGGTGTTCCATGCTTCCATGCTAAGGGTACATCTTTTGCCATCTTACAATGCTGTGATTGCAGCCATTCCCCAACTCTCTGTAAATGGTACTCATGGCCATTGATCAGTGCTCTTTGATCAGTGGGTTTTGGTCAGTGATTGTTGATCAATGGTCATGAGAATTGGCATAATTATGATTAAGGAACTGACCTCCCAGCCCATTGTTCCTTCAGTGGGCTGGTTTCAGTCATTATGCAAATGTACTGTTTATAAGATTGAGGAAACCTGCAGTCAGCTGAGACTGAAGAAGTCACTTGGATGAGTGACGAAACGTTTCTCCTACAAAACGCTACGTCCAGATGAACAGATTCAACTTTTGGAGATTTACTTTCCTGGATGATTGAGAATGCATCAAGACATTGGTCAGTATATACTAGAGATGGACCGATCCGATATTATGTATCGGTATCGGTCCGATACTGACGTAAATTACTGGATCGGATATCAGAGGGAAATAAAAAATGTAATCCGATCCACTAAATATCAAAAAAGCACCTCAAAGAACTTGCCACACGTAACTCGGCTCATAACCGTAGCACATCGGAGCAGTGTGCCTCACGTGATAGAGCGGCTGTGTGTATTTGTAGCCTTGCTACCAATCCAGCATTTCATCTCCGAGGAAGTTATCCCAGAGAGAAGTAAAGCAAGTGTGTAAGTTCATCTCTGAATGTTTGTAAAGCATTCCCACGTTTAGCTTAACAACCGATATATGGAGCGACTGCATCTCTCCCCCTCCCTCTCCTGCCGCTACTTCAATCATGAAACTGATCAATGATCAGCTGATCGGCTTTTCTGTCGCGAGTCCTCTTCTTTGTTTTTGGCCCACTTTGCACCAGTGTAAGGAGTAAATATTTAAACAAGACATTCTTCAGGCGAAATAAAGACACTCAAGACAGTTTAGATGGTAACAACGTGCGCACGCTGGGTGAGCGCTGCTGTCTCAGGCTCACAACCAGCGTATGCGGCAGTTCTTTATTTATAGCGTTTCAGAGTATGTGTGTGTGTGTGTGTATGATCTCAGAGTGTGTGTGTGTGATTCTGAAGAATGGGCCCCTCTTGGTATTTGGGAGTGTATAGATAAGAACGTCCTGCTCTCCACTTCCTGGGAGTGAAACGGCTCGTAGAGAACCAGGTACAGAGGAGATGTCCTGGGTAAATCATATCTGAGAACACTATGCTTTTGTCTTTACTTCAGCTTCACTTCTAGTGAAGCAGTAAAATACGATTAGAAACAAAGAATAAATGGGTAAACAACTATTAACACTGAAATTAAAGATAAACTTTCAATAACGTACAAATGGCAGTGGGAATAATACTTGAAACATTTGAAAATCTCTTAACAACCAGAAAGAGGAAACCAGCGGCTGAACAACAGCAGCACGTTTAAGCTTGATAAGCTGTTGTTAGAATGTATTTAATATTACTTTCTACACCAGGATCCTTTTCTACGTAGCTGACGGCTGGTAACTGTGCAGGGGCGGATCTAGCAAAGTTTAGCCAGGGGGGCCGATAGGGCATTAACAGGGAAAAGGGGGCACAAAGACATACTTTTCTTTCTTATTCTCATTTAAAATGTCTAGCTTTTAATAAATAATTATCCGAATCTTACACCCAAAGTTTTAATCTGATGTAAAATGTATAGAAATCCATTACTGTATATAGTAACGATTGAGTCTAATATACTCTAGTAAGCTATAGTACTTTTTCCTTTGGGAAGGTACCATCTGTGCAGTCTGCAATTCTGTTGAAGAAAGATGTTGAATCTATTTAATTATTCTTGAAAAATAATTGATTTCTGTGCATTTTTTTTTCACACTGCATCAAATTAAAGTTGATTACGCTGATTAAGCATCATGAGGTGGAGGGTGGGGGGGTGGTTCCCTATTTTTTTTTTTTTTGCTGGGAGTTTTAGAACCCTATTAGTTAGGTTGCTTACTCTTTAAAATACCAGAATAGGAAGGATGGAGTAGGTTTAAGTTTATTAGATTGATCAGTATTGCTGAACTATGAAATATTTTGGGTGCAGTGTAGTTTTTTTGCATACCAGGTATAACAGAATAGCTTTAGTGTTTGTTTGTTTTTAAACTTGAGTATGAACTTATACAAAATGCAGCAAGATATTAAAATAACAGTTTAATTGATTAAAAAACACACTATATTGCTATATTGTTTGTTTGACATGCCTTCATTCCCTTGTGAAGCACTTTGTAACAGCTTCTTGTCTTAAAAAGTGCTATATAAATAAATTTTACTTACTTACTTACTATATCGGATTCATATCGGTATCGGCAGATATCCAAATTTATGATATCGGTATCGGTATCGGACATAAAAAAGTGGTATCGTGCCATCTCTAGTATATACTGTATTTTGCAGACAGAGTTACAGGACTCTCTCCCGGACCACAGACTCAAAATACAAGTCATAGCTTTATAAAAATAAAAATAAAAATAAAAAGTAATGTTTTCAAAATTGGAGTTCAAGTTACTTTTACTTCCAATAGTGTTAACATACTGCACAGGTGATGAATAAGATTTTTTTTTTTTTTTTTTTTTATAAGTGGGCTAAAGCAGTCAATTAAAAGTAGTCTATCATAAATCTAAATGCTGTGATTTGATTATTTTAATAAACCATGTAACTTGGATGGATTAGATGCTGGCGTGACCACAGTGCACACGTCTGCTGTTGCTCACAGTGGTCCAAGGGAGTTTGTGCGTTTGCTCAGACACATGAAAAATTAGAGGGAACTTTGTTAATGAGACAATGTCTAATTATAATTAAGATATGAGTCATTTAAAATACAGTGTGTATACCAGAATTTAAGTTCATTATTCAAAATTTGCAGGTATCCCTCTCGTGTGCAGTATATAGAGCTTCTGAGGACTGTCCTTTTGAGTTTCCTTGAAGGAGAGTTATGGCTCTGGATATGTAAGTATTCCTGAAAAGCTTTTGCACAGTGATGTGTACTTGAGAATTAAAGTAAACAAATGCACAGTTATAATTTATGGTACAAAGCTAATATGTATGTTTATCTTTTATTTTAGCTTCTTGAAGAGGCTTCCATGCTACTTAAAACTGATGTGGACAAAAAAGTAATCAGAGGATTCAGTAAGTTGGTAGTGAAGCTTGTGTCAATAGCCCCAAACAGCGACCTTAAAAGCCTCTGCTTAAAATCTGTTGATTAAAGCCAAACAGACACTGAAAGGAAAGGTGAGGGCACTTGGCAATAATGAGCAAAAACATTTTTAAAAATTTTAACTCCTATCTCATATACCACTTTTTAAGGTTTCACATTCACAGTGTCCCTTCAGACTGACTGACATTTCTCTTCTCGTCTCTGCACTGATGTAACTTAAAGATTTAACTTAACTTAAAGAACTGAACAACATTTTGGGTTTTTTTGTCTAAATGCTTAACATTTACACTGAATTACACAGCAAAGTTAATTAGGTATACATTTACTGCACTACTCCTTACCTTCTGCAAGGCATTCAACTCCTGCTTTGTATTAACAAAATTGGTCAGAAAATATTTACATATTTCTCTTTATTTTCCAGGTCAGAACATATTTAAACTATACTCCTCATTTCAAGAATTTAATTTCTGTTTCAGGATCCAAACATTGGCGATGGGTATTGTCTTCTCCCTGTACCATGTCTACAATGTTGCCTATCCAAGTGAACTAAAAAAAGACATTTTGCTTTTTGGAGGCATTTGTTCTCAACTTGGGAACTCTGACTACACCTGTACCAGTAGCTGTGCAAAGAGAGGCAAATGCATTAAATATCTCCTAGATTGCCAGCATAGTCCAGGTGAGAGACTGAAATTGTCCCAATGTGGGCTAACAAAGGACCATGAGTCAGAAATTAAACTTAACTTACATAACTTAAGGCTGCAGTTCATTGATAATTTAAATATATTAAAAAATGTTCTTGTAATAGTTTCACTGAAAATACAAATGTGCTGATGAAAATGGGTTGTTTAATTGTCTTAGGAAAGTATTGCTATTTCTAATGTAATAATTGTTGTTTTATCTATAGTATAATATTTACATGTATTTATTTATAGTATAGTAAAGATATTTCATTGTTACTGTTTAAATGACTTATATGCTATTATTAGTAGTGGTGTTGTGCTTAGCATTAAAATGCCTCTTGGCTTTTTCTGTAATACAAAGTGCCAATAAACCATTAATATATGTCTACACTCATAAAAATTAGTCATTGGATGAACTCAATTTGATTGATGGCAGGTTTTCCACGTAATACATTTATTTTGGTTCAACCAAATCTGCATACATCATGACAATTTAATTAAATTGAGTCAGTAGAACACAATTTTTTAAACACATTTAAAAGGAAAACAATTACATTAATAAGATGTGAAAGGTTTTGGTTGGTTCAACTCAATACAATGTCATTCATTTGAGCTAGATTTTCTTTCGAATTGAAATGATTATTTTAAGTTCAACTAAATCATAATTTTAATTACCAGAAAACTAATTTAATTATTAAAATAATGACAAAATAAATTTGTTTTTTCAACTCAGTTTTATTCACTTGAATTAAACGCAGAAACAGAATATTTTGTGAATAAACATACATGTCACATGGTCAAATTAACCTTAACAAAATCAAAGTGCTCACAAAAAAGTGCCTTACATTTGAAATGAATATCAAATCTGAATAGCACACAAATTTGTATTACCTGTAAGACTGAAAACAAACTGGAATTTGTAAAATCTGATTTCACGTAAGAATCATTGTATATATATTTATAGTGACACTTGCAGTTAGGTTTTCAGCAAATTCACAATGATAACCTACTAAACATTGCAATTCACACCATATTATGCCAGTCACTGAACATTTTAAACAACCCAAAAATACTTAATTACAAATATATAATGTGTATATATATATATAAAAGGTTTTCATTAAGAACATTTTGTGTTACCAAAGGGGAGGTATTTTAATAAAAATACTTTACTTCTCTAAAACCAATTACATTCAAACTTTTACAAGCTTATAAGAACGGGAACACCAACTTTAAAACACTGGAAGACACCAAACTTGTCAATATTTGTTTTGTCTCTTTGAAAATCCCAAAAGCAATTAAAAAGAAGATGCTGGTTACAACCATTAAACTTTTTTTGAGCTAAATTCCCACAGTCCTTTTATCTATCGATAGTAGTATAGATTAAAGGTTACATCACTCACAACAGAACAGCAGACAAAAATAGACAACTTGCATTTTTCAAAAAAAAAGAAAGAAAAAAAAAAAGGTCACAGTTTGAACAAAAGAGATAAAAAGGCCAAAATCAACTTTTGTGCTGGGGTCTTGTTTGCCTAAGCAAACATCTTCAATTTCATTTGCTGCATCTTTGTACTGAGCCTTTGTCCATCCAGATTCATTAAAATCTTCTGACAAAACTCGAAAGTGTACTTGAGGTCATTTGGATAGCTCAGATCAAGTGCATAAATCAGTCCAAAGAGGACGATGAATGCCATGATGACACTACCGAGGTTGTTCATAACTGTAGTACCTTCAATGACAACTCCAACATCCTCTGGCTCCTGAAAGCCTTCTCTTCTGATGGTGTAAATACCCATGACAGTTGCTGCAGTGGATCTCAGCCGTTCATCCTCAGTGGAGGAGGTCTGAAAAACAGGATGTTTCAGGTTTAAGGGCTCTGTCACTTGGAAGGGGAAATATTATGCAAAACTCAGCTTTGTCTCCTTTTGTGCTGAAATATGGGTCTCTACTGCCTCTATAAACACTCCAAACATGAAAAAAACCCATCAATCTGTTTTCTATCAATAGTTTGGGTTTAGGTATTATGTACCTCCCCTTGGGAGGGGCTTGAAATAGAGGAGCAGCTCCTCAAGTGTCTATAGGTGTAGGTGCGTGTGTGTGTGTGTGTGTGTGGGCTGGGTCAATTTCCCTTATTTCATGACAATTGGGAACCTATTGAAACAGCTTGTTTTAGGCACATTATTCCGGAAACCAGAAGACTGCTGCCAGTGACACTAGTCAGTGTCTCGATGCAATCTGCTGGGTTCCTTATATAGAAGACTTTTTACTAATTGGCATAACTGAACTTCATTGGAGTGTTTACTTTATGAAGTGCCTTGAGATGACTGTTGTTGTGATATACCGCTATATAAATAAACTGAATTTAAACACTGACAGAAAATGGATGAATGTTTTCTTCACATTTACTGTGTTTATAGAGGCAGTAGACATGGCAGCACCAAAAAAATGAACAATTGAATTTTTGCTGAATCTGTCCCCTTAAAAGGTGCTCTCCAGTACAAGTTTCAACAATGACTATTAAGAATAATACATATTTCACAATTATATTGTCTTATTTGAATATATGAGCATTTTGCGTGCAATGAACCTAACTCAAATTGAAGCTAGAAAATAAAGTGTGATAAGCGTACCAGATACTCCTTGAACAGTAGGTCTGGATCTTCATTAAAGTAGATCACCAGGCTTTTAAGAGTATGCTCCCTCTTTATGTCGATGTCATCACACTAATGCAAGGGTGAAAAAAAAGGGTGAAAAAAATGTAATTCATTGATTGCATTTAATTGATGGGTTTATCATTAGTACTGACCAAACTACTGATCGCCATGATATCCTTGATCTTTTGGCCCTTTGCTCCTTTGCTCCCCTCAAAAATCTGCATCAGCTTGTCTGTTAAATTGTACAGCTGAGCCAAGAACTTCGCCTGAAGGGGTTTTGTAGTGATCCGCAGGAACTCTGCATTCACCTGGAAATAAAACATACATAAATATAGTAAACTAGAAGTTTAATTACATTTCCGGTAGCTTTACTTTGCGGTCAATCGCTACTGCGAAGATATACTCCAAAATCATGTCAAAAACTCAAAAACGGAAAGATTGCTTTAAGTTACAAAGAGGAGAAGGTGGGAACACTCACCACTGTTGGGTCATAAAAAATCTAATGGTCAATTTTGACGTTTAAAGAGTTTAGATCGATCAGTTGTTTACATCACTCAACACAAGCAGAACTGCATTACTGCATGCAGAAGACATTTAAACAGGCAAATGTTCAGCATTCAAACTACAGGTGAACAACAGTCAAACCAGATGTTTCCCCCATTATGTCAATATCAGCTAGTCAAGTACACACCTACACAGCATGTTAACAAACCATGAAAAAAAGCCACACAAAAAAATGAACGATTGCTGGTAAGGGTTTCTCTACATTAGTATTTATGAAGGGTATGTTGTGACTTACCTTCAAAATTACAGTGGTCCCTC
>CAKLIZ010001296.1:0-27300 GCA_922035795.1 Oreochromis mossambicus | reverse complement strand
GGGTTTTCAGGAAACACTGTTAAATGTTCAGTTTCTATGCTATATGTAATTTTTTTTCCATTCTCTTTTTTTATTATTTTGAATTTACCAAAAACAAAAATATACATTTTTTTAATAGGGAACATAAAATAAAACACAAACTGTATAAACAAGAATAAACAAAAAACAAGGGGTGTACCTACTAGTTAACATATGAATATAACAATTCAAAAATATAAGATGCAGGATTACGGAGGTTCATACAAATTCGAGACGCCTCGACAGAAGGTAATGTTTCCATTTGTCCCAAATCTCAACAAATGTGTCATATTGAAATCTGTTAGTGAATGTCATTTTTTCCATTTTAAACAACCCATAAACAACCTCATGCCCGTCATTTAGTGACAGAATTTTTACACTTAGCCATTTCTTAGTGATAGTCTTTCGGGCAGCCACACTCAAAATGCCATATAACAGCTTGATCACTTTATCCACAATACTGAGTATAAACATCCAAACAAGAGTTCGTCCCAATTAAAGGGAAGTTGCATACTAAGAATAGTCTGTAACTCAGAATGAATCGAAACCCAAAAAGTGTTTATCAATGGACAGGACCAAAACAAGTGGAGGTGCTTTACTCCTTGGGCCCCACAGTTTCTCCAGCTGCTGGAGGAGTTGGAATAATGTTTACTTTGTGCAGGTGTAATAAAAAATCTGCAAAGACTCTTTCAGCCAAAACACCTCCTTATATTAGAGCTAGAGATTCTCCACTATAAAGCACATTGCTGATACCAAATGTCATTTGAGATTACCATATTTGTTTCCCTTTCCCATTTTTGTTTGATGTAAATTGTATTCAAATTCTTAACCTCCTGTAAACCCTTATACAGTCTAGAAATCACTTTGAGACCAGGATGCCTTAACAAATATATTCAGAACAGGAAGAGAGAAAAGATCTGTTCTCTTGGGTATAAAGTTATGTAAATGATGCGGGATTTGGAGAAACCTGAAAAAATCTGTCTTGCTTAACTGGTATTGATCTTTTATTGACTGGAAGTCCCTAAGAGTTCCCTTATCATAAAACATACAGTATGCCATTAAGCCTTGTCCTGCCCAGTTTTTATATCTCACATCTAACTTATTGGGTAAAAAAATCAAGGTCGTAAGCGTACCATCTTAAGATCCTGGCCTCTTCATTCCAATCATTCTTGTTAAGAAACTGTAACCAGAGTTTTAAAGCCAGGTTAATCCATTGGTTTGCTTGATTAATTTGTTTTTTAATAAGTGTCATGTCCCCTAAGCTTGCCTGAATTGGAAAATCTCTTGAGGCATCTATTTCTATTTCTATTCATCTTGCTTGGTAATCTACATTACACCAACACACTAGGGTCCTCAGTTGAGCTGAAACATAATAATCTTTCATACATGGCAACGCCAACCCCCCTTTATTCCTAGCCAGCTGCATAGTTTGGTACTTAATTTGTGGTCTTTTCCCTGCCATATAAACCTGGAAATTAATTTGTCCCACTCCTGAAATTGTTTATCAGTTATTTCAACTGGCAGTGTTTGGAACAAATAAAGCATCCTAGGCAAAACCTTCATTTTGACTGTATCAATACGTGACTCGAAATATGGGATTGGTATTAAGTTCCATCTTTTAATATATTAATAGCCATGCCATATGTTAAAACAAGATCTAGAGTGTGATTAAAGTGATGGGTTGGTTCTTTTACATTTTGTGAGGAGCCAGTTGAGTCTAATAACAGATTAAATGTCGTGTTGAGGCTTTTTAGCATCTACATGGATGTTAAAATCACCCACAATAATTATTTTATCTGAGCTGATAAAAAGTCTGAGAAATCAGACAGAAGCTCTGTGTAAGGTCCAGGTGGACGAATTTGCTTTACTTTTTGCACCTTTGTGGTCCAGCTACCCAATTTTCACTGCACAATGACAATAAAAGCTCTAAAGTGTACATAAAGAACAAGCCAACAAAGTTGCCAATTTAATGTAGACGTGCAAAAATATGATCACAAGTGCTTTACAATTAATGGCACAAAGTGTGTTTGAAGGGAATGAATGACAAGCTGATGTGTGTATTAAACACATTCAATATTAAACTGTAAATCTGTCCTCAGTAGTTTTCTTCTGTCACTGATGCACAAACTCAGCTGCATCCCAGCGGCACCCCGGTGGGATATTGAACCTGTTTGGACGTTTCTCTACACAACAAAACATACAAATACAAACAGCAAAAGCCAAACTGCTGCTGTAGTCCTCTCATGGAGCTGCAGCAGCACTGAAAAGCTTCTTAGAATGATTTACCTGCTGAAATAAAATAGTCATTAATACAACATATAATGTTAAATACTTTGTGTTTTTGTGCCACGGTGCTTTGTACGCCTGAGCATAGCAGCCATAGATCACCTTCTCTTTCCTCTTCAACATGCCGTCAAGATCCTCATCGTCATGGTGAAAATTTAATGTTTCCATCAAAATCACTCCAACGCCTTTAGTTCTTCACTGGTGCCTCACAGACGTGATTCTTTAGACTTGTGTGTGCGACCGTTTACTAAAATGAAAGAAGGCATGACAGCAGGAAAACGCAGCCGTTATCTTCCTTCTTCTTAAGATTCAAAAGACATTTTAAGCAACAACTTAACTGACTTCAAACTTGGAGTACTTTCTGTTCAAGGGCCATAAGTAACGACTCTTTAAAAATGTCGTCTAGAAACAAATATCTGCATATGCATGTGTATGAAGCTGCAGGCAATCGACACATTTCTGCTCACACCTAACTACACATGAAGTCAAGTTTGTCCTCGTTGCTCAAGATGCTTTCGGTTTGTGAGGAGTCGTGTGAAGGCTGCGGTGTGAGGAGAGGATGCCAGAGCTCGGCTCCGGATCAGCAGCCTCCATCCCAGCATCCGGCGGCGAGGCTGGGCTCTGTGCTGTCGCATGTCAGCAATCACCAAGTAATATTTTTACCTTCACATGGTATTTTTTCTTAGTGTGACTTGATAATTAATTAATTGCCCATTTATTTCATTTGAAACATTTAATAAATTATTCAAAAATTTTAGTTAATTAATGACATATTTAATTATTTATTGATCTATTTAATCAATTCATTTTGTCACTCCTGGCCCTCTGCAGGCCTGCACCGTTAATATTGCGCTGACAATGGCTCATCATTTATTTACCTTCTACATCCTCCGCAAAGGATTATGTGGGAGCCAAGTTAATATAGTTCATATATTTTAGTATTTATATTTCGCTGTTGTTAAACTTGTTTGTGTAATTAATAATTTAAGAAGTAAATGCATGTTTATGGTGGAACTAAAATAATTTTATTGCTGTGTTGGCTTGGTTACGTAGTACCGTGAATACATGTGCCTTAAAGGCTTGTGTTTATAGTTAAAATCCGGGTGTCACGGATTTATGCAAATGAGTGCAGGCGGTGCGGGAGGGGGGAGAGAGAGAAAAAGGGTTAATACGGCATAAGCAATACGCGGCAGCGGGGGGGGGGGGAACAGAGCCACACGGTTTTCCTACCGTAGTAGGTTATTTTGTTGAGGATAAGTTCAATCTGACCACTCCTGTAAGATGACCGGTGTTGTGCCAAAAGTGATTGCCTGCCAAAAACTGATTTCCAATGTTTCTGTGTATTTTTGATGTGTAATATCTTTATGTATCTTCGTAAATAGACTTCGGTGAACAGGGTTTACAAAGGGGTTATATATAGAATTAAAAAATTATCTGTTTTTCAAGTATCTTTACAACTCTGTGTTATTGTAGCCTACTTACATAACCAATCTGGTCCTTTATCCCCACGTAAAATATTTTTACTGAACTATTGTAATATTTGCTGCCATTTCTTCTGTCCTCTTGGCCAGCTTACTCTTACAAAAGACATTTTTAATGTTAATGAGATTTTTTTAACTGCATAAATAAAGGTTATATAAAAGTCACTTTGGCAGTGACTAGCAGCAACTAGATTGCGGCTTCTACCTTGTTACACGAATGTTGTTTGTGGCTCAAGATGACTTTATGTCATCCATGAGGGATGCATTTGACATATTGTCATGATCGGAGGCAATAAGACGCAGCGTTCTCAAGCACAAACCGCTTTTATTGAATTGTAGCAGCAGTGTACGTGCCAACATCAATTTCTGAAGGAAAACATATACACACCAGTATTCTAGCGACCTCTAGTGGCTGCCCCCATGGTAGCCTTACTAGGACAACATAAACAGATTTCACAACATCTCCCCCTTTAACAAGTACTTTAAACATAAAACAGTGTTGTCAGAACGCAGGACATCACAGGGGTAGACTACCCTCAGTCCTGATAAGGGATTATTCTGCCCTTAGAACATAGAAAGGAGATAGCCCTCAGTCTCTGAATCTGAGAGGTACTTTAATCTCCCGCCCCCTGGAGGTCACTCTCACAGGTGTGGTAGGGCGGAGAGGAGACCCCGGGACAGGGACTGGCAATGCCTGCCTTACTGGTGGTTCTTGGGAAGCAACCGCCCCTTTAGTTGGAGTAGTCGGTGTAGCTGGAACAGTGCTCTGCTGCTGCTCCTCAGGATCAGCGGTGCCTGGGACAGGCTGAAGGTGTCGTCTGTTGCGGCGAGTCACGTTCCCATTCGCCATCTCCACCAAGTAGGATCTTGGCTCTTTAGACTTACTGATGACCTTGGCTGGAGTCGTCCACCCCTTTTCCCCGTCAAGCTTCACTACAACATCCTAGCCTGGGAGAAGCTCAGGAAGTGGACGAGCTGAATGTCTGCGGTTGTAGAAGAATCTGTAAGAGTCCTTAGCTGCAGCATCCCTTTGGCACACCGTGTCCCTATTGACTGGACTGGGCAGCAATGTCTTGTCGAGTATTGGGACGGTGGTGCGGATTTGACGTCCTGTCATAAGTTGAGCTGGGCTTACACCGGTTGCTGCAATTGGTGTAGAGCGGTAACTCATTAAGGCTAAGCAGGAGTCAGGCTGTTTGAGAATGTACTTGGCCGTTTGGACAGCTCTTTCAGCAGCTCCATTTGACTGGGGGTAATGAGGGCTCGACGTAGTGTGGGTGAAGCCATAACTCAGTTTGAAGTCTTGGAACTCTAATGATGTGAACTGCGTCCCATTATCACTGACCAGTTCTAACGGGATGCCCCATCTAACGAACATATGTTTAAGCTTGTTAATGACCTGTCTGCTGGTTGTTGTAGTGAGGGAAGCAATCTCAATGTCTCTTGAAAAATAGTCAACAATGACAAGAAAGTTCTTACCCTCGAGCTCGCACAGATCAGCTGCAATCTTTTGCCAGGGGCCATTGGGCAGAGGAGTAGTCACGAGGGGTTCCCGTCGCTGTGTAGGCTTGTGCTCTCTACAAAAGATGCATGACCTCACCTTGTGTGTTATTTGAAATCCAATGTTGGGCCACCACACTGTTGATCTTGCACGCTCTCTACATTTAGTTAGTCCTTGGTGGCCTTCATGTAATTGGTCAAGGACGCTGGGTCTGAGTGCTGTGGGAATTACGATGCGATCGTGGTAGAGCACTAGACCATCTGATTCTGAAAGGTGGCTTCTGGCTGCATAAAAGCCTTGCAGTGGTGAGCTCTTTGCCATTCTCCGAGGCCACCCTTGTCTGATGAAGATGATTGCTTTTTGAAGCTCTGGGTCCCTCTGTGTAGCTCTACGAATTTCCTCCAACTTATGTGACTTGATAGGTTTGCTTGTCACTACGTTGCTCACATATGCCTTGACCTGGCTGTCTGTCTCGGACGGGTAGTATCCGTGCAGTGGATGTCTGGAGAGTGCGTCTGCCACCACTAACTGTTTACCGGGAACATGCTCAGCAGTGACATTGAATCGCATCAGCCGCATCAGCAGTCTCTGACATCTCAGTGGCGTTTTATCAAGGTCGTATGAGTTGATCAAAGGCACCAAGGGCTTATGGTCAGTTTGTAGACGTACATGACCCATGCCTTGGATGTAGCGGGCAAAACGTTCGCAGGCCCAGACAGATGCTAAACACTCTTTTTCGATCTGCGAATATCTTTTCTCTGCGTCTGTGAGCGTGCGAGAACAAAAAGCAACGGGCCGTAACTCCCCCTCATGGTCCTGTAACAGTGCAGCACCCAGGCCATAGCTGCTGGCGTCCGCACTGACAACTGTTGGTCGGCCTGCATCATAATAACAAAGTGCTGGTGCAGCCACGAGCATTGCTTTTGCTTTGTTGAATGCTTGCTCCTGAGGCTCGCCCCACGCCCATACCGTCTCTTTCTTGAGAAGATTGGAGAGGGGGTGCAGCACCGTGGACAGGCCCGGCAGGAATTTTCCAACATAGTTTATTAATCCGAGTACCTGCCTGAGTTGTTCTACATTGGTGGGGCTGGGCATCCTAGCAATAGCCTCCACCTTGCCATCATCAGGTTTCACACCATCCGCACTGATGATGTGACCGAAGAACTGTAGTTCATTCTTTCCGAAGTGGCACTTGGACCTGTTAAGCTTAAGGCCTGATGCTTTGATTGTGTGTAATACTGCATCTAAGCGTTGGTCATGCTCCTCTTTGTTAGCCCCGAAAACCAGTATGTCGTCCATCACGACGACAGTCCCCTCTAGGCCCTTGAGCAAGGTGCTCATGAGCCGCTGGAAGATCTCGGGTGCTGAAGTTATGCCAAATGGCAGGCGTCTGAAGCAAAACCTGCCCATGGGAGTTATGAACGTGGTTAGTTTTTGGCAGCTGGGGTCCAGTGGTATTTGCCAGAACCCACAGGAGGCATCCAACGTGGAGAAAACTTTAGCCCCTGCTAACTTGGGAGTTATGTCATCCAATGTGGGCAAGATATACCGTTCGCGCTTTACTCCCTTATTCAGACGTTTTAAGTCCACACACACTCTGACCTCATCCTTGTTGCGCTTTGGAGCAGGCACCATTGGTGCACACCAGTCTGTTGGCTCGGTGACTTCCTCAATGATGCCAAGTTTGAGCATGCGCTTTATTTCCTTCTCCACCTTTGGGAGGAGCGGAAAAGGCACCCGGCGTGGGGTGGTTACGCTGTACGGCACTGCATCTTCGGTCAGCTCGATTTTTACAGGTTCACAGTTCAGCAGGCCAATTTCTCCAAACACATCCTCTGTTAAGTCACCACTGATTTTGTTAACTCTAGCAACTAGTCCCATGCGCTTCGCCACTGTCTTCCCCAGTAGGTTACTTGCGTATTGCCCTTTTATAACTGTAATCCAGTACTGGTACTTTTGGCCTTTGTACACTGTAGTAGCAAGGAATTTACCCATGCACTTGACTTTTCCACCAGGGCTGTACACAGTTGGCTTACACTGGATAAGTTTGGGTCTCTGCTGTAGCTTATTAAAGGTCGTTTCTGTCATAACAGTGGTGTCTGCGCCTGTATCAATTTTGAAATCAACTGGATTGCCATTTACCAGTAGCTCAATGTCCCAGTCGGCATCTGAGCCTGACTCCTCAATGACTGTTGTTTTTGGCTCAGTTACTGCTCCCAGGAAAAGCTCCCCTATGAAGAATGAATCCTCATCTGAATCCACTACAGCCTCAGCCCTGACGTCTTTTAGCATTTTGGTTTTGCATACAACTTCAAAATGTCCCAACTTATTGCACTTTCTGCATCTTTTATTGCGGGCTGGGCAGTTTTCTCTTTTGTCATGCACCCTGTTGCATCTTTGGCACTTTGGTTTACTCTCACCATGTTGTTGCTCACGTACCTGACGAAGTTGGTAGTAACTCCTTCTCCTGCTGTTATAATGCCTCTGTTTCACCTCACTCACGGTGCTTTCCACTCGCTCCGCACTTTGCTGTTTGACTTGTTCGCTCTGGCGTGCCAGTTGAATGGCTCTATCCAGAGTTAAGTCCGCCTCGAGCTGCAGTTTTTGTGAAACATCTTTGTCAATTAATCCAATGACGATACGGTCCCGGATCTGCTCGTCTTTACTGCCGCCGAACTCGCAGTGCTGCGCGAGCTCGTACAGGCTCCGCACGAAAGCCTCGACCGTCTCCCCGGCCCTCTGGCTCCGTTTGTGAAAACAGGCGCGGTCGTGGATAACGTTTCTCTTTGGGACGAAGTGCTCATCGAACTTTTTTATAACCAGATCATACTCAAACTGCGGACTTGGCCTGGCCTCTGTAGCAGCAGTAAACACAAATGAGCCATATATTGGTTCGGCATCTCTCCCCATGGAGTAAAGAAGCGAGTTCACCTGCACTTCGCCGCTCTCCATCCCTAGCTTGGACGCCACCCGAAAACGGGAGAATCTCTGCCGCCATATCGGCCACTCTGCTGGCTGCGTAAAGTCGAACGGCTCTGGAGGTCCAAATTTAGCCATTTCTCCGTGTAACTCGGCGTGAAGTCCTCAATTCTGACACCATGTCATGATCGGAGGCAATAAGACGCAGCGTTCTCAAGCACAAACCGCTTTTATTGAATTGTAGCAGCAGTGTACGTGCCAACATCAATTTCTGAAGGAAAACATATACACACCAGTATTCTAGCGACCTCTAGTGGCTGCCCCCATGGTAGCCTTACTAGGACAACATAAACAGATTTCACAACACATATGTTTCACATATTATAGCCCAACAAGTTACTTATAGCAGTTTAAATACGAGCAATCAGTTTTTGGCAGATACCGGAAATCAGTTTTTGGCAGACAATCACTTTTGGCACAACACCGGCAAACTGTGGAATAAACTTTTTGTTACATCTTTTCACATCGGAGTACCGTGGAGTTCTTTTTCCTCTTCAAACTAACGTACACGAGTGAAGCACGGGAAAACTGGTCTCACGGCTATACAGATTACGTTATTTGCTGCTAAGAGACCGTAAAACTTTTTCATGAGTGAGAGATTAACAGTTAAACAGTTCAGCTTCAACATTTCTTTGAGGATGTTGTTTCTTTTCTTTAAATCACATTAAGCCAAATTAGGATTAAAATAAATTAGAGCAAAATTCCCCTTCTCTTGAGGACAAAGCCTCCATGCAGCCGTGTAGCCTACTTGCCATTGGAAACACCAGGACATTTCTGGTAGTCCTATAGTGGTTTTGGATGCTGAGAACAGTCAGCTTGATCATGTTAAGTACTTATTATCAAACCCAGGAATACACGAATGCTCCAGATCCGGTTCAAGGGGAACCAATAAAGCTTACTTCACACTAAACCGAATTCTGCCAGTTAAGGCAGTTTTTGAAGGTAAGGCCATTTAAATTGATATAATTTAAACAGTGATTGTTAGAACAACAGGAGTGCCGATATAACAGATTTACAAATGTTTTATTGATCTTTGTGGCACTGGCTTAAAGTTAGTGCGCAAAGTTTAGCTTACACTGTATGAAGTGATTACGAGTTACCATATCATGACAAAGATATTAGCTAATTGGTAAATAAAGTTACTTATTGAGAATATTTGTGTTTTTAGTTTCGGGAGAGTCAAGGAGACAAGTACACAAAAAGTGAACAAGCATCTCTGAACCGAGGAGCGGACCTAAGGAGACATCTTTCATCATCTTGCAATGCTGTGATTGCAGCCATTGATCAATTGTCATGACAATTTACATCAATTTACATCTTGTCATGATTCAGTAAAAGGACTAGATGTTGCAGTCCCTGATAATGCATTACTTTAAATGGAGAGAATCTTGGGGGATGGCTGTTATGAGGAAAGGCAGCCCATACTTTTATCAGCAGCACACATCGTTGTGTGCCTCAACTTTCGGTCTTTTACCCAAGCTAATCTGCCATTTTTCCTCCTTGGTTAGGTGTAGGGATTAGAGATCTGATCTAAATTATCAAATTAAAATTTGGGACACATCGTCAACAGTGGACCTTGGATGTTTTCGGCCATTATCACTAGACACCCTCATCCAAGGAGGCCCTGCCAGGGTCGATCAGGCCCCGGAGTGTGTCACTGGTTTATGTTAAATTGTTATTTCTCTTCTTCTTTCTTCTTAGTTTTCTACAGCTTAATTTCTTCTATCTATTCACTGCAACTGAGAAATAATACTTACCTCTTTAGCATTTATGGAGCGTCACTTCTTCAAAGGAATAAAAAAAGGTGATAGAGAGAAGTAAGACAAAACCTACACAAAAAGTGAACGAGCATCTCTGAACTGTGGAGGGGACCTAAGGAGACATCTTTCATCATCTTGCAATGCTGTGATTGCAGCTATTGATCAATTGTCATGACAATTTACATGAATTTACATGAATTTACATCTTGTCATGAAACTGACTCGAGGCCCATTGTTAGTCAGTGGTGCTAGTTTCAATCATTAGGCAAATGTACTGTTTTTAACGCTGGAGAGACTGAAGAAGTCACTTGGATAAGTGATGAAACATTTCTCCTGCTGAATATACAACAGAATCAACTTCCTGGGAACACCCGGTGATATCCATGTTACTTATATGAGTTACAGAACTATACTATGTTAAGTTTAAATGTTCTTTTTAAAAGAAATACCACACTCAGTCTTACGTTAAGGGTTAGTCAGGTTAGTTTTAGCTTTTCTGACTCTTGATTTACAGACTAATTCAATGTTATTTAGAAACTGAGAGTCAGTGGAATATAATAATAATAATAATAATAATGGATTGCATTTATATAGCGCTTTTCGGGACCCCTCAAAGCGCTTACAATACCACTATTCATTCACTCTCACATTCATACACCGGTGAAGGCAAGCTACAGTTGTAGCCACAGCTGCCCTGGGGCAGACTGACAGAGGCGAGGCTGCCATATCGCGCCATCGGCCCCTCTGGCCAACACCAGTAGGCGGTAGGTGAAGTGTCTTGCCCAAGGACACAACGACCGAGACTGTCCGAGCTGGGGCTCGAACCGGCAACCTTCCGATTACAAGACGAACACCCAAGTCTTGAGCCACGATCGCCCCACAGTATGATTGTTTTGTCAGTAGATTAATCAAGCACTCATTCATGTTACTGGTTCAGTGTTTACACACTTTCCAGCCTCTCAGTCTAAAACAATCTGAGGAGAGGCAGCCATCTGAGACTGAAGGGAAGAGAGGAGCGTAGAGACCACAAACAGGACAAACACAAACTACAGGAGACAAAGGCTAATGACATGCGGAGAGTCCTTAAAAGTCTGTCAGCAGACTCTCCTTCCATTCTACTTTTCCAAATTTCTAAAAAAAGGCCTACACACTGGGTGGTGTCACACAATGGGTGGCTGTGTCTCGGGAGGTGGAGCAGTCCAATCGGAAAGTTGGCGGTTTGATCCCTGGCTCTTCCAGTCTGCACGTTGAAGTATCCTTGGGCAACATACTGAACCGTGAATTGGCCCAGATTCCACTCGCACTCAAGAGTACGATGTACTTATGTTACGACCCGGCTCAAAAGCCGTAACATAAAACAGGAGACGAATACCAGAGTGAGTGTGAGAAGAGGCTTTATCTTAAAATGGACAACCAGGTCGGCTAGAAATGGCTGGTGCCACTAAGGCAAACACAACAAAAGAGATGGACAAAATGGTGAACGGAGAACTAAACTATACTGGGAAAAACTAAACTACTGACCCTGAACAGAAACACAAACCTGAACACAAATAACCGCGAGCAGAAAACAGATGACGGTTGGGCAGCAGGGAAAACACACGGATGAGACATGGTGGATACACAGACGGGCCAGCCAAACTACAAAGACAGAGGACGCGACTTAAATACACATAGGGAAACACAGGGAGATTGCACACAGGTGGGGAACACAGCTGGGAATAATCAACAAGACGAGACAGAGGTAAAACTGAACACACTCACATGAGACGCAGACCTTCACAATAAAACAGGAAACGAGAACAAATCCTTAAACATAACACAAAACAAAACACTGACAACATTAAATCGTAACAACGAGTTTCACGTGGTTGTTAGACAAGATGTTTAGATACAGAAGGAAGCACGTGTATGAATGTGTGTGTGTGATTGGTTGGATGAGGGTTAGAGGGGAAGGTTATAATTTACAGGCTATAGTATGTAAACTTTAGTAAACCTGGATCACGAGCACACAGATGTTTAATGTTGTTTAAACATGGCTGACGTGGGTACAGGATTACTGACCTGCTTCTAGAAAAAAAAGTGCAAGCAACGATTTTAACACCCCAGATTCTGTAATATTTAGAAAGGTCGAATTAGTTTTGCTTTCTATTCTTTTGTTCTATTTACATGAGGTCTCATATCTCATGCCAAGCTTAATGGGTTAATATGAAACTACCTCCAGTAGATGGCGATAAAGTTTCACTGACAACTATTTGATGTTGATTTTCCACTCAAGACTTTGAATTCCTTGCACCCATTGTGTTCACTCATTAAAACATTAATAAACACGCCACCACCTTCTGCATTTATGGTAATATGTGTGCCCACGCACTTGCCTTAAGGAACTGCCCGAGGGGACAAAGTGCATGATGGGAAGAACAAAACATACTGAAAAAATGTCAGAAGCAAACACAATGCCAACACACACACACAGGCTGTCGCAGGCTGACACTTCCTCTGTGGCATTCAAACCATAAGACTGCAGTCATTAATATGTTTTAATATCAATTAGACAATCATTTATATTTGTACACTGTTGGCGCTACCTCGCGCTCTCTGTTGCAGGTCATTTAGGCTTAGTTGTGTTTGTAATTAACAGTAGACGGTCCTGATTTCCCCTCTTGGTTTTAATCAGATAAGTAAAAGCAGGTAAAAAGAGCACGTTTAATTATCATTTCATACATGTTCTTCTTTCATTCTAATGACCAAGAGAGAGTGCAAACACACTCAAAAGGCCCTGCAGCTTTCCCCTTCTACAGTAACTGCTGCCCCGGTCTTTCTGCAGAGCTGTAGCCTCAGGGAGCTGAACACTGATAACTGCTGCAGTGATGGGAGCCAGCAGGCCGCCTGACTCCTCACATACCACTATATCTGCTTATTGTCCCAACAGCCTCCCAGATGACATATTTATACCTCATACCTGGTCATTCCAGTTTTCTCATTAACTCTGAGGTGCAGGGAGAGGTAAGGTGATATCACATCCTAAGCAGAGGTAAACAGAGAGGTTGGTTTGTCAGACACTAATAGCAAACGGCAACACAGAACAAATTCACACGTTTGGAGAAATCATGCTTTTACAGTCACGTACCGTTGCCCACACAAGCCGAAGAACACCGGAAGAACACTGCTTTGGTAAAGTCCAAGAGAGGGAATTTTGGAATAGCTCAACTACAATGATCATTTTCATATTTAACGACGTGTTAAAGGCGTAACACAGGTTCTCATATATGTCAAGCTCCAGTTTAACCTATATAATTATTTGGCAGGACCCTGGGACTGAAAATATTGCAGTGCTGAGGTCTATCAGAGGTAGACTTACGTGACAAAACTGAAGTGGCTGAAATAGTCTTCATTTTGTTACGCTGTCATAAATTCAATATATGTTTTAGGAAAATTGTGTCTTATTTGTATTTGTTACATTCAGCCCTCCTCGCCATCCATGCATCTTCTGTCCGCTCTGTGAGGCTGCCTGAGAGCTTAATCATGTTTATTATCTAACAGTTTAGGTAATAATTTGAGGAAGGGGCTTGTTATGTTTATTCAGTTTAGTTTTCCACAACAACAGTTGCCCCAAGGTGCTTTATATAAAATAAAGAAGTTACTATATCAGAGAGAGAGAGAGCAATCAGATGTCACCTATCAGGACGCACTTGATGACAGCGGTAAGGAAGAACTCCCTTTAAACAGGAAGAGTCATTCTGCAGAATGAGGCTAAGGAACGACACTCGTCTGCTGTGAGAGATGGGAGGACAGAGAATGGGGACGAAGGCAAAAAGGTCTTAATCCAAGAGACGTTATAATCCGGTGTTTAGGATTTCAGGCAAAATGTTTCCCTGAACCAACCTCACAGAAAATAATTCCATGATTTCAAAAAACCAAAGTCAGTCTAAAGTACAATATGTAAGAAAATTTTTAAAACAGCAGTCGGAGATAACAGGCTACTCTTCTTTTTATGATAGCACAAAAATAAATAATTTACCAGCAGGTTCCTGCGTGCAAGAGGTGTCCTTGAATAGATATGCTGTAGCTCTATCAGCTCCACAGCTGATATTTTATTTCTGACCTTGAACTTAAAAAGTATCAAATCCAACACACACCTGTGGGACAGGTGCACACAGGAAAAAGTGTTGCACTCATTAACTGGCAACCCAAAGAAATACAATTTTACTTTAAGCACACAACTGATATGAAACCAAAACTCCTGTGTGCCTGCGTCCTTTCATCGATGCGGTGTTTCTGCAGAAGGCATTTAATGAACATATGAATCATTGAAAGCATATGTATGAAGTAGCAGAGAATGTGGAGACATTAAAGGCCTGCAGGGAAATGGAATATATCAAATAACACAGATCTTTGTCACTGGTAGTAACTTACCTCAGCTGTAACAGAACATAGTGTTCCCTCAGCTGAGCAAAAGATGAGTCCACATATTCTATAACCGCTGGGTCAATATCACATAACCTACCTGTTGTTGAAACAAATTCCCCTTGTACCTCAGGCGGCTTTAGCAGTAAAATGGACTACAGTGGGACAAAGGTGTGTTTATGAAATGGCTTCCTGAGTTCATGGATTTGGGCTTTGTTGCAGAGACCGTTCTCCTGCTTTCTTGGAACATATATGAGACAGCGTGGGACTTTAGGACATTTGGAAAGCACATGTGTAAAGCCTTTCGGTAGCAGTGTGGTGTGGCTTGTCAAGTTCCTCCAGTGAACTTTTCCATCTCTGCTCTGTGTTTCAAAACCAGGGTATGATGTCACAGTGCAGCAACAAGCCCAGCCCCTCCTTTTCACCTGAACAGAGGGAGGAGCCGTGCTGAGCTAGACAAGGGGAAAAACAAGGAAGAGCCCACAAGTAGGTAGGTGGTGTGTGTGTGTACACTTCCCCTGATTTTGTGGTTGGAGTCAAAGAAGAAAAAGGAGTTTACCCTGCTTGCGGGTTTCTCAACATGGATATGGATGTCCCGGATTCTCCACACGGGAATATGGGGCTGTTAAGGACCTTTGATTCCTCTGAGTTTGGAAGCTGGGAGAAAATAGGCTCAGGTGGATTTGGACAAGTATACAAAGTCCGGCATGTACAGTGGAAAACATGGCTGGCTATCAAGTGCCCTCCCTGCCTTCATGTGGATGATAAGTAAGTCACAGCTGTTTAGTGTTCATTTTTTCCTGGTGTTGATGAAAAAAAGTAGTATTGTCCTCTGGCATAGTTCAGATGTTTCCTGTGTTTTTGGTCTTTCTAAGTTCCGGATGTAGAAATCAGTCTTAACCAGGTCCTTATATGTCAGCTTGATCGTTTGAAGAAATCTCTGGGCAAATGGTAGACACGGGCATGAGAAAGTGAACACCAGATAACATGTGACTCATCCTCTGCCAGCCTAGAAACACTGTGGGGGCTGTAAAGGTGCCTCAACGCTAAGCAAGAGGGCATGTTTGGATATTTCAACACTGCTGAGTTGTGTTGGAGGGAGCACTGGCATGCAGATTGATCTCTGGGGCAGCTCCACAGCGCTGAGCTGTTTGCTTTTCCTGCTATGAAAGGTTCACTGCTGATTTCCCCAATAAACAGTGTTGTTATTGTGGACATTTCAATAGGTGGGGAGAATGGTCTCTAGGAAATGCTATAAATTACATCACCATCTAGAATTCTCTTTCATACTTCAGACTGATAAATCACTCTTTTGCTCTGCCGGGATCTCACAAATGAAAGGAAAATTAGTGAGTTGTACATTTCTCGAGTCTGTTTGAGGCTGACCTGCCTCAAACCGGCTTTGGAAGAATGGAAGTTCCCATTTCCACTTAACTCTGCATATAAAAACTGACTTCATCAGCCACACATTAGAAATATTAACTGACAAGATCCATTCATCCATTTTCTTCCCCTTACCCACTTCAGGGTCACAGGGGGGCTGGAGCCTAGCCCAGCTGCTGATTGGTGATAAGACCTCTTCATTTTAAAAAAAATGGTTTAATTGATATCAATCATCATTGACATCAATCCTCAGCTACACTGACGCAACAAAGACAGATTTTCTTATCGTGACCAAAACAGGAACTTTGCCGACGTGATGACTTCCCCCCAAACCTGTGGTGCAACTTATAGCATCCGATGAGGCTGAACCAAAGATACTATCACCCTCAAACATCTGCAGAGCGCATAAACAGTCATTTGACTGCGACCATCGTTCAGCCACACATAACATCCAGCAGCCAGGACTCAAAGCCACCTTTGTCTGCCTGTGTCGCAGGCTGCCACTGTGTGGCACAGACAATACGAGAAGCAGCAGAACCGGTCTTACCGGGCCTCTCTGTTAAAACAGGGACATTGTTTGGTTCAGCAGAGCCGCTGAGCAGCACTTTGGATTAGATGAAATACTTAGCAAACAAGTGCTAGCCCATTCTTCCATGAAATGTTTGATTATTCCTACCAGGCAGATTCGGGGAGATCCGTACCTCCTTCACTTGTACTGCCACAAAGAACAATTATAACCAGACACACGCTTTTTTATATTTTTTAAAAATTAATCACAAACTATGCTTCGGACTTATGTTCGTCTAATTTCTTTTCATTGATGATAGAAAAACACAACCCCTGCTCCAGCTCTGCCTCTGGAGCACATTCCTACAAATAAACTCATGAACTGTGATTTATCTCTCTCTCATCTGCCCTCATTAAGAGGCTCCATTTTAAAAGCAACCTTTGCTTAAGGCATGCAGTGAGGTCATGAATGGCCCACACAGTTGTGTTTGAGGTATGTCAGCAGGCCCGGCAGACTGATAAGGGGCACTGTGCGCAAAGGTTGAGCGACAGAGAACAAGACCTGGGTTTGAGCCCCACGTGCTCTGCAGAACAAGGTGGACTGTCTTGAGCAGAACCACCAGGCCAGGGAAGACCTGGATTATAGTTTATAGTTGTATACAGGGGTCACACCTCTACACCCTTCAAGGTTAATGTTCAGAAATATTTGGCATAGCTAAGAGATCAGTAAGGATGATGTGTGATGTGCAGGAATTTTGGTTAGGACAAAATGTTATACCAACTATTGCAGCTTAATGAGCAAAGCCTGACTTCAAAGTCATCATGTTAATGTTTTATGGGAGGGCAGGTTTGATAGATAACATGAGCCAAGGAATGTGTGAGCCTTTGTTTAAAAATGAGATGACCCAAATAACTTCAAAACAGATTTCACCCCCACATCCCCACCCTCAACCAAACCCCCAATCCTAATTGGATGAGTGGAGAAGCAGCAGTAAACTAAAGGATGGGGTTTATTGCACTGTTAAAACTGCTGAGTCATCCTCAGTGACAGAGCCTGGTTCAGGAAATGCAATAAAATGCAGTGTTGTGTAGTCCGTGATATTTTTTTAATTTTTATTTTCCTCCTTGAACACAGGGATCGTTCTGAGCTGCTCGAGGAAGCTAAAAAGATGGAGGCAGCCAAGTTCCGATACATCCTGCCTGTGTATGGGATCTGTGAAGACCCCCAGGGCCTGGTCATGGAGTACATGGAGACCGGCTCACTGGAGACCCTGCTGGCCAATGAGCCGCTGCCCTGGGAGCTCCGCTTTCGCATCATCCACGAGACTGCGGTGGGAATGAACTTCCTGCACTGCATGAACCCACCGCTGCTCCATCTGGACCTGAAGCCGGCCAACATCCTGCTGGATGCTCACTATCATGTCAAGGTAGAGAGTTTGTGATGAAGCAGTATTTGTGGTGATGAAGCTTAGAAGGGAGGAAACACACACACACAGTTTGTTGTAATATTTAGTTTTGACCCAGGTGTGTGTTTGTTTTTAGTAGTTTGCATGATCCTTTTGCATTCTGTAATTTGTAATGGAATAAGTAAGTATGGAAATCTACAGTATATTTATGGAAATTTGATGATTTCATGTTTTAATTGCTGGAAGAAAGATCAGACATGAAGTCAAACCACAGCCCTCTTTATTTTAAAACTCTTTGTTTGGAGCTTTCAGGAGGAATCCCAGTCATGAGGTGCTTTTCTGCTACCTTTATCTTAAATTAGTCCTGCACATGTTTGTTGTCTTCAGGTGTCTCCTAGCCTCTGTCCAACCTCTAAACAGCTAAGCTGTACTAAGAGTAATGGGTGGGAACCGTCATTTCTAGAGTTTAATACCTGGATGTAAACACCTCACCCGGGCTTGTCCCAACAGGATTAATTTAGCTCCTATTAAATCTCCTTGTCTGTGTGTGTGTGTGTGTGTGGGTGTGCACTCCCCAACACAAATCTGAAGGGCCTCTCCTCTCCTGCAGGCTGGGACATGGCTGGGTTGCCCTCATCATACCGCTGAGTGCACATAATAAGAGCTTAGCAGCCTGTCATAGTCAGCGGGCAAAGTTAGTCATCACTGCCGTGGTGTTTCATGAGAAAGGCAGAGGGGTTGCTCTGTTTGAGGGTCTTATCTGATCTCTTTCTGTCTCAGATATCTGATTTTGGGCTGGCCCGCTGGAACGGCTTGTCACGGGCTGATGACATCAGTAGAGACGGCTTCTGCGGCACTATTGCCTACCTTCCCCCTGAGAGCATCATAGAGAAGGACAGAGTGTCGGACACCAAGCACGATGTTTACAGGTTAGGCTTTTTTTTCATGCAAAGCTTTTTGTGTGAACGGTTTTTTTTTTTTTTTTTTGGTTGGGACATTTTGTGTGTTCAGTTAAGCTCTGACTCATACTAAGATTAATCACATGGATTTGGTACGATATTTTCTCTCTTAAAGGAAACAAATAACTTATTCCTACAGTGGAAATAGAAATTTCATTCCCTAAAGTAGAACCTGTAGAGTAGGGTAAATGTACTTTATTTACACACTGTCTTCTACGGACTGCTGCACAACCTGACATCTCAGACCTATTCCATAAAATATTTATATATATTTATATTTATATGTATATTTTTGCCTGTTTTCCAGTTTCTCTATTGTGATCTGGGGCATTCTCACACAGAAGAAACCCTATCAAGGTGAGCCTTGCAGTGGAGTTAAAAAAAGATATCCATCCAACCGTGTCTTTTATGATCACCAATGTCAGTCTGATAGTTTAGCTAGAACAGCAGATCTAAGAGTTCGTGTGCCATGCCTCCCCTACCTCTGTAACATCTGTAATCAATCAGTAACAAATAAAAGGTCAATGATGAGTTTTAGAAAACAGGTCAGTATTATTATCATCAGAAAACCTTTTTTCTTTTTAAATTCTCATCAACTTTGTGTCTCCCCATTTTCCACTGGAGTGGCTCTGCTTGATGGTGGGGGTGACAGACGGAGCATAAATGTACTCAATAGAAATACTTTCTTCTGTAGTTTGGCCACAAGCGATGGCTGAACTGGCTAAATAAATTATTAACAAGTTTGCTTATTAATAACAGAAGCTCTAAACTACAATTCTACACAATCTTCTACTTAATAAATCGACTTTCAATCTAGTTGTATCATTTTACTAGCTGGAATCAACTCTCTAAATTTCCAGTTAACACAAGGTAAAAATAGTTGCACCTTTCAAGGTGTGTTTGTGTGTGTGTGGGGCTATGCACACAGAAGCTGTAGTGTGTGTTTACTCTGTAAATTCCAAAGGAGGCAGGTGGACAGGGCCAGACTGGCAAGCGCGATGTTTTTTTTCCCAGGCGTATCAGGTAGCAGTTCACTTTCTGAAGCCTAGGTGAGGTAGCTGGGTTGGCACTGGCACCGCCTCTGTTGATCCAGATATAATTAAAAAGTGATAAGTGGCCTGGCTACCATCCCTTCCCGTTTTCCTCCTCCACCTGCAAAGGGTATTACGGCTACAAAAGGAGGTGAAGTAGCTGTAAAGCCTCCACCTGTTTGTTCTGAATCATTGACTTGGCTGATCCCACATTCAGATAGAATTGGCTAGACGAGGAGCTCGGAGTGCTTCCGTGGGAAACAACAGACCACGCACTTCTCTATCTGAGGATACAGAAAGGCGATGATAAAGAAGTGATGATGGCGTAACGATAGACGCTGGTTCTATATGTCATTACCAGAAAAGGCATTAAAGCAGACTCGGACTTTTGACCATGTGCTTTTTGAGTGAAACAAAAATGACTTTTAGAAACTGAAGTACTGCATGATTTTGCCCCTCAGGAGAGAACAATATCCTGCAGATCATGGTGAAGGTGGTGAAAGGGGTGCGTCCAGACCTGGGAGCGGTGCCACGATGTCGACCTTCAGCCTGCACGGGTTTCCTGACCCTCATGCAGCGATGCTGGGCCACAAAGCCCGAAGCCAGACCCAGCTTCCAGGGTAGGTTGTGCCTCTACCTGGTAACAAACAGTGGTCAACCCTCGTTAGCACTATAGGAATGAGCTTGTCCTTTGAACTGCACACTCTGTTCCCTCATTGGCTGTGTGAAATGCAGTGCTATGGCGCTCTTCTTCCTTTTTCTATTGCATAATCCCATCTCTGCTGTTAACGCAACCTGACCTTGAGACGTTGTTGTTCCAGAAATCACATCTGAAGCCGAGGAGCTCTGCTCTAAGCCTCAGGAGGAACCCAAATCACCCAGGTTATCAACATCTGACCCAGAGCCCATGACCCCTAAAGCACTCACAGGTGACCAGGTACGATACGACAGTGAAACGTTTACTGCTTCTACACGAAAAAGCTACATGTTCTTTTTGTTTTGTTCTATGAAAGACATAGCCATGTGTTCTCATAAACATTTTGTTAGCCTGAATTTAAAATGTGACCACTCACAGTGGTTCTATACTTCAGTCTCCCTCAGCTGATGTGTTCTCCCATTAATATTTAACTACTCGTCCAGACAATGAGAGGCTTATCTTTACAGTGCGCCAGACATAATTCGTATGTTTGATCCTGACCAATCATTGCATCACATACGAGGAATGTAGACTGATGGCATTGTTAAAACTCTGTGCTGTTGTGTACGTGACTGGAAACAAACATCCTGTTCACAGGAACTGATGGCTCCTACTCAGTAGTGTTTAGATAAATCAGCTGTGTGAACTTTCAGACCCATTTCAACAAAGTTTTATGACGTATGTGTTACACACTGTATACTGTAGCATCGTGTCAAACTGCATGCCAATAGACTACCCTACCTGGCTTTTTTGCTCTACAGGTTAATGACAACAAGCCAGTGCGTCCAAAGTCAGCCATGTTGCCCGAGAAGGATTACAGCCTGTCGGAGCTTCTGAGCCAGGTGGATTCTGGGATCTCTAGGAGCTTTGATCGCGTGAAAGAGGACAGCTGTCACAGCAAAGAGAGCACCTGCAAGAGACTGTCTGGGATTTCCTCTGCAGATTCTGCCTTCTCGTCCCAAGACTCTATCACGCTGTCTTTTGAGAAAGAAGGCACATACGGTAAGCGTGCATTAAAGACCTCACCTATGAATTTTATTAAATAACATGAAAAAATGTATCATAATTTATCACTTTTCCTCCTTACTGCTCAGATTCTGCTGAGGTCCAGAAACGAAAACTGTGTGAGGCCATCAGGAACAAAGACACTGCCAAGCTGATGAAGATCCTCCAGCCTCAGGATGTCGACCTTCTCCTTGACGGAGGAGACAGTCTGCTCCACCATGCCATCAACTTGGGTAACGAGGAGGCTGTCAAATTCCTCCTCCTGAACAACGCAAATCCTAACCTCGCCAACGCCCGCAGCTCCACACCCCTACACCTGGCCACAGAGAAGCACCTGAAGTCACTGGCAGAGCTTCTGCTTGGCCGCCGCAGCACCAACGTGAATGCCAAAGACGAGGACCAGTACACAGCTTTGCACTGGGCAGCCCAAAACGGCGACGAGGCTATCACGCGCCTGCTGCTCGACCGGGCGGCGGCCATCAACGAGACCGACGGACAGGGACGCACGCCAGCTCACGTGGCCTGCCAGCATGGCCAGGAAAATGTGTTCAGGGTGCTGCTGAGTCGTGGTGCTGATGTTCAGATCAAGGGCAAGGACAACTGGACGGCGCTCCACTATGCTGCCTGGCAAGGACATCTGGGCATCGTCAAACTGCTGGTAAAGCAAGCCGGCGCCGACGTAGATGGTCAAACGACAGATGGGCGCACGCCGCTGCACCTGGCTTCTCAGAGGGGGCAGTATCGAGTGGCACGGATCCTGATTGAGCTGGGAGCCGATGTCCACATGACATCAGCTGGATCAAAGACGCCGCTACATGTGGCGGCTGAAACGGGTCACACCAGCACCTCTCGGCTCTTGATCAAACACCAGGCAGATATCAACGCCCAGAGCGCCCACGGACTCACTCCCCTCCACCTAGCCTCCCAGCGGGGCCACCTGCCCACAGTCAAGATGCTGATAGAAGAAGGGGCAGACCCCTACAAAGCTAACAGCGCCCTACGCACCCCCTGCCACATGGCGGCAGAGGGCGGACACTGTGAAGTCCTGAAAGAGCTGCTCCATCACTGTCCAGACGGTGCCAACCTATCAGATGAGCAGGGCCTCAGCCCTTTACACCTGGCGGTGCAGGGCGGACACTCGAACATCATTACTATGCTGCTGCCGCAGGACTGCCAGGACTTAGTTGCAGAGAGCTCTGTGCAACCAGCAGCCGAAGAGCCCGCACCAGCAGAAGCTAGGCACCTCCAGAGGAAAGTTGTCATTCTCAAACTGACGGAGCACAGTGACAAAGACTGCCCACAATCCGTCAGTGCACACTGTGCCTCCGCTCCATGCTAACAGGAGCAACAACACTGTACAGGACTGTTTTGGTTTGTTTTTTTTCCATGCTAATCCTCTGCTGCCTCACAAATAGGCATGGGATAGTATTCCAGCCTTTTTTTTTTTTTTAATTGTGCCCTACAAGCACTGTAATATTGTTGTAAATACATACTGTAAATAGAAAGTATTAATACCATTTTGTGTTTGAGTTAAAAATTTTGTTTACTTTTTTTACCTAACAAGCACATTTTGGTTTCTTTTTGTTTTCTTTGTACGTAACAAGCATGTGTTGTGTTTGTTAGCTAGGGAGCCCGTGTCCTCCTGGAATCCTTTTACACCATCATTAATGCAGCTGGCATGCCTGTAAGTTATTTTTAATAGATTCACAAAAACTGACTCATTGAGTACCGTAACTCGTCACAGCTATTTTGAGCTTTTAGGAAAAAAAACATTCAGTGTTCTTTAACTTGTTACATATCAGTGAATCATCCATTAAACATTTGAAAATCTTTTGTTGGACCCTGGTGTTTGTTTCAAAGATGCAGCGTAAATGTTGGTGTGCAAAAGTTTTCGTTTCCTTTTTGCATTTTGTAAGAAAGAAGCTCAAATAAAAACGACATGCATGAAAAGTCAGACGTGGTAAGAATAGACTAACTATAGTTCCTCATGCTTTAATGGTTAGCTGAAATGTGCATAATTTTCAAAGTAATGTTTGTGCAACAGCCCAATTTATCTCCATTTTCTGAAATGTTTTGCAGTGAGAGAAAGCATACAGATTTAACTTGTTCACTCAAAATGGGAACTAAACTTTGATAGCATCAACATGAGTGTTTGTGCAACAAAGTCATTTCACTCTCCTCGCCACAAAATATCTTTTGTGTAGTCTTCTTCCTCTAAAGTAAAATTCAAGAAGTGCTTTCTGAGAAGGTTCTCTCGACAGCTCGTGTCGTGTTTCGCAGTCGGCGTGTCTCTGCCGACTGCTCCAGCTGCACGTGTGCAGGCATTAGAAGCCTTTATGTCAGGCGCAGTTGGCGTGTCTGCATCTGCAGCCTCACCTGGAGTGTTATTATTATTTTTATGCCTCAGCTCTGCCGAGGAGCATATTCAGCTTGGCGCAGACCATGGGAACTGCCCCTGAGGGGGATCACAGGCTCCAAGATGATGGATGAGTGAGAAGGGGCGCTGATGTGCTACCTGCAATTCCAGCCTGCTGGCTAATTCCTCAGACCACTTTAACTTTTCATCGTACTCTAAAGCCAACATGCCACTGCTGATGCCTCGAGGGCTCAGCTTTTTGTAAGCAGAGAAACAGTGCGGGTGGCTGATGCTTATAATTGTTCTGGGGGGGGTTTTAAGTTCATGTTTGCAGAGACCCAGAAAATGAGCATGTTAAATATCTGCAGTATGGTGCCTCTGCTTTGTGTACATAGCACTCTGTCTTATGCGTTGCTTGGTGATGCGTCTTATCTTTAGATAATCTTCTCTTGTTGCCCAATCACAGCATCCATTTCCTGTTAGGAAGGAGGTTAGGTTTGTGTTGGACAATAACTTACAGTACTGCTTTTTCACCCACTCTGGAGTACAGAATAAAGCACTCAAAATAATCATTAGCAATGACCGGCTATTTTTAGCTGAGTTTGTTTTGTAGGAGTTCTCTGTTGCCCCATATATTAAGGAATGTGTGTTGTTATGTGAAGAATGCAACGCATATAAATTGCTGACTTGAGCTTTGTGGCTGTGAGCGTGTTCAACTTGTTCAAACCAGAAGTGACCCTGTGTAGATTTGCAGAAATTTCATAAGGTGACATAAAATGTGAGGAAAGCCAGCTTCAAATGTTTGGACGAGGAACGCTTTGAATAAAGGACATTACACTCCCCAAAACTGCCTAACCTGTAAACATGTGTTAATGTGTTCATTCAGAGCAAATTCAGATTAGAGAAAGATGTCTAGCCATCCACTTTCTTCTGCTCATCCAATTCAGGGTTGCAGGGGAGCTGAAGCCTATAACAGCTGCCTAAGAGCAAGAGGCAGGGGACGCCCTTCTGTGTGAAACTACCCATTCACACTTCATCACCAGTTAACCTAACCCCACTAACTGCATGTGATTGGACTGTGGGAAGAAGCCAGAGTACGTGGAGAGAACAGGCAAAACTCCACACAGATGGCCCTGGTCAGATGGCGGATTCAAACCTAGGACCTTCTTGCTATGAGGCAACGGCAGTAACCTTCATGCTGCCCAACCAATGTGTGTTTAATCTAAATTAGTTTATCTTCAGTTACTTAACAGCAATAAGCTTTCTATTCTTGTTGCTGTTACTGAATGCTGACGAGGCAATTAAACCGTACGGACTGACCCCAGGTTAAAGAGCGAGCAATAAAGAAAGACGCAGCATTCTGCAAATAACAACACCAACAAATTCCTGTTGAACATAATATGCAGATACACAGTGATCATTTATATTCAAAGGAGAGCCCTCAGTTTGTTTTTATTCAACCTTAAATCTTGTCCCAGTGCATCCTCCAGTCTAAAGTCCTCAAAACGCTGGAGTCGAGCCCAGAAAAGAGTAACTAACTGCCTGACTGATTAAATGCCTCCTCTGAAACAACCCCTGACCAGTCTGACAACAACCCCGGTTTCTACACAATGCAAAGAAACCTATCTGAAATACTAGGAAAAAAAGACACTAAAATCCAAAGATTAGAATGTTATCTGGCCCAAACCAGAGATTATGAACTGGCAGGATGCCGCTTAACTGTCAGAGACACAACGCCGAGATAGATCGTAACCAAATACAGTCTCAGTGATGACAAACCTGCAGTCAAACAAGGAAGACTGATAAGAAGATTGATATTTATCCGTCTTTGTGTTACTTTATTGTGATACTTGGCTGAACTGTGAATTTTGATTCTTTTGCATTATTGGTTTTTAGGAATTTTTATGCTGTTAAAGCGCCTCTGAATTTAAGTTGAATTGCTCAAACAGAGGAGACAATCAGAGCTCTGAGGAGAGTTGTGCTCAACCTCTTCCTGGACAGGAAACTCACAGGCAAAGAGCTTTAATCGCAGCTTTAACCGTGTTTTTTTAGAAGCACAAAGTCTCTGACTCACCGTTGCATTCTTTATGAACCGGTGAGACGGCCATCGCAGCACCGGTATTATCGCTAAAGCATTACCGGGTACACCAGTTTAGATATAGCTAAATATAGATATAAGGTTTAATTTTGAACATGTTAAAATAATACTGAAACCAAAGCAAAGCCTGTATTTACAGATATACACACATAGTGTGTAAGTAGTGGGTCAAAGGTTATTCTACGTTGCAAAAAGAAAAGTTTGTGCTGTGTTTAAACTGGGTCATGCTTGGACACGCTTCAGTTTATCACTCAATCTGTTCCACAGCTTCAGTCCTCACACAGAGATGCAAAGATTTTTAGTGAAGTGCAGGACACGCAGTGTTTTAAATTGAATTCCCCTCAAACTGTATCCAGCATAATTCAAACAGTCAAACCGGTAAACAGTAGAAAACGTGAGTGATTTGTGCTCCAGAATGTGTTTTGCTTTAGTCAATAACTCGATATTAAAATGCCTTTGGGAATTTTATGCACGTTTAATGAAACTTCAAGCTTATTTTACCACCACTGTGCCGTTGTCCGCATCATCTATATGTATCTGAACTTGTGTGTTACAATTAGAGAATAACATAATTGTAGTTTTACTTAGATTTAATGATTCTTCCTGTCAAATTATTTTTTGTTTCACACAGTTTGTGTGACTATATCCATTAGCTCCTTTAAACTTCACATAAACTTTCCTGTCACTTAAATAATTTCTCAGCAAATGTAATACAACCCAACTGACCACAGACTATTTTGCGTTGCTGTATCATTCTGAAAAACTCATTGAAGTTAACCAATCAGAGCCATCTCTGCCACTTGGGTTTGATCTATTTTTAAAAATCCACTGGATGTCGACCTGCATTTAAAAGATAGGCCCGTTCAGTTAGCTTCCTTACAGGAAGTTAGCAACAACCAAGGAATGATGACTCAAAGTTATGAATGCAATGCATTTCTTTTTCCCAACAAAGCAGAGTGCCTGGACAAGGTAGTAACTAATACTACCTCACAGAACATATAGAACTTGTTTTTAGTGTAAAGCGTGCACAGGTGTATGGCAGAACCTTAAAAAGGTTTTCTTTTTCCTTATGCATGCTGTAGCTAAGCGCTAATTCAGGAATCTGGTATATAAATCAGGGCAGTGAGCAAAAGAGAACAGGCATTTGCAGAGAGGAGGAAGCTTTAATAACCCAGCTCACAGGCCCAGGTGTAGGTCATGCAGCCAAAACCTCCTTTAATCAGCTCCTGTAAAACAGAGCACAGCACAAACCGCAACACAAAAACCAAAACAGACACTTTGTCCCTGCGGGTTGTGCAACAACCTGTAGGAACAAAGTGTCTTAGGTGGGAATTCCCATCGGGAACCTGGACAGCACCTGAATCAAACATCCTTAACCTTGTCCCCCCCCTTATTTATACTAGTAAATTCAAAATATTTACTCGTTACA